>SNQJ01S0072338.1:31772-45688 GCA_010110895.2 Picea sitchensis
ATGTGCACAGCAATTGATAAAGGAGTTCACCCCTCTTATGGGCTACATCTCCTGGTCCAGCTTCCAATGGATCATTATTATTAATTGCTCAAAAAGTGCTCAAAAACATGTCTTACAATGCTCAAACTAACAAACCGACTGCTTCAATGGCTTCCCAGCGTCCCAAAACCCTTGTCTGGGCTCTTTCGGCACCTCAATCGGTCGAAAAATGAAGAATTTAGGCCTCCTGGAAGTCCCCCTCTTCAAGCTTGTTGTCTCTGGTTCTACAATTTGCACCCCCCTTGAGTGAACCTGGCTCACACGCTCTTTTAAGCGTAAAAACCCAGCACCGGGCACAACCGCACCAACGGTGCAAACCGTAGGACGGTTAAGGCGCCTCCATCCCCTAACCGCCTCGGCACCTAGGCATATGGCCATACAACCTCGCGCGTTGGAAAAAAGGTGGTTAAACCGTTTGAAACCATGTCAACCGACTCCCGCGCGCCAACATTTAACACATGGGTCTTGGTTTCAAACCCCGCGACAATTATTAACACACGGTTATATAATATACAATGCAATGTATTGCAATACATTACAATACAATGCAATGCAATGTAATGTAATGTAATACAACGCGGGCGCGCCAATGGTCGGGCCATAATATATGTGGGTCATATGT
Source organism: Picea sitchensis (assembly GCA_010110895.2). NCBI lineage: Eukaryota > Viridiplantae > Streptophyta > Pinopsida > Pinales > Pinaceae > Picea > Picea sitchensis. The sequence continues at coordinate 32,434 of SNQJ01S0072338.1, forward strand.
TAAACAATGTGTCCACGGGTCGGGGCTATGCCCCGGCCCGCCCCCCTTTCCGTTTGACATCACATTCAAACTTAAATATATGTTTTATGGCATAGCTAACAAGGAACAATGGCGGGAAAGTTGGTTAGCGGAATCTTTGTAAGATTTGTGCTATGGGAGGTCCAGCGGTCGAACCCCGTGGACTCCCAATACAATTTTTACATATCAAACAATGACCAAAGAATGAGCGACACGTGGTGCCCTCGGGTTGGGCCACGTTTCCTCATAATATTCGCCCATAACGGACACGTGTCAACATGCTACTCGCCAACATCAACCAATGAAAACTCACCACATCACCCACCTGCCACGTCACCGTACGAATGGTATGGCCCTGCCACGTCACCATATGGACTGTACGGACAGGTACAGTCAACATCCAAAAAAATTTCCTGTTTGGTTTGGCGGACAGATCGCGATATCTTATCCATAGGGACTCTGTTTGAGAAAGTAAATATACCACCGGAATCAGGAAGACGAGATGGACACAATGGCACTATTTTCGTCGCATTCTGAGCATTTTGAAAATTGAGCAAAATTTGATCCCCTGATCAATAACTTTGGCCAGTGATACCCGACTATTAGGATCTTATAAGTCGTTGATATCCAAGCATGATGTCCTCCACACACTCCTTCATGGAATTCCTCCATTACCCTTTTAGTTTCAGATTCTACTAAGCAGCTCAGCAAAAAGCCAAGGGGGTCCTTCCAATATAACTTACCATCTATAATACAATATTTTATAGCATGCAATTTCAATGTCCTAGCTTTAGATGGGGTTAATTCGTTGGGGCACTGAAGGGTTAGTAAATAAGAAACAATATCATGGTACAAAACTGAAGAAGAGAATTTGGGTAGAATTTTGGTTGTGGACACAACAACATCGAGTTCATCTATCTCAATAATTCCTTTGTTTTCTTGCAGATGGTTTATTCCGAGTGCTTTCAAATTTGATTCAACCATCAATTTATCCAAACCCTGACCTTTAATAAGATTAGTTGGTTTAACTTCTAGGTCGAATTCCTGGATTTTGGCTAACCATCTGCCTCTCCTTCCGTCACTGTCAGGCTGAACCAGTATATCCTTAACAGAACTTATGGGCACATAAGCAATGATCTTTGAGTGCAGTATGTAATTTTTGAAAACCTTGAGAGCTTTCACCATTGCATAAGCTTGTTTTTCCAATATGTCATATTTCAACTCAGCATCTCTGAGAATTTTACTAAAAAATGCAATAAGATGCTCAAAACCCTCATCCTGTTTCTGTAACAATACAACGGCGATAGTGTGTTCAGAGGCAAAAGAAAAAATCATAAACTCCTTTGTATAATCTGGGCTTGCCAAAATTGGTGCTTCACTTATCACTCTCTTGATACATTGAAATGACGCTTTGGATTTAGTTGTCCACTTCACCTCATTGACCTTCTTAAGCATATATGTAATCAGTTTTACGATTTCAACAAAGTTAGGGATGAATCTTCTCAAAAAAATTATTTTTCCTAAAAAACACTGAATTTCTTTTACATTTCTAGGAATATTTATAGTATCTATTGCCTCAATCATTTTGGGGTCGATTTTAATTCCATACCTAGACACTATATGATCCAAGATTTTACCTTCTTGCATTGCAAAATGAGATTTCTTGGGATTTAGTGACAAACCAAATTTACAACATTTATCAAAAGTTTGCTTGAGGTGTACTAGATGTTCTGCATCAGATTTAGAAAAAACAATCAGATCATCAAGGTAAATAACAACAAACTTATCTCTTTCTCCCATGAAAGTGATGTCCATAGATCGTTGGAAAGTTGTCCCTGCATTCATTAAACCGAAAGGCATTTTGTCATACATAAAAGAACCCCAAGGGGTGGTGAATGCAGTCTTTTATTTATCATCTTGATGTACTGCAATTTGATTGTAGCCTGAAAAACCATCAATCATAGACATTCTATTAGCTTCAACTACTTTCTCTAAAACATGTTCCCTCTTGGGAAATGGATAATTTTCCTTAAGTGATGATCGATTTAAATTCCTAAAGTCAACACACAGTATGATTTCACTTTTTTTCTTTCTTACTGAGACTAAATTTTCTACCCACTCAGAGTATCTCAGTGGGACAATGATCTTAGCGTCCAAGAGTTTCTTCACTTCTTTCTCTATTACTGGTAACAATATTGGGTTTATCTACCAGAGCATCTGCCTAAAAGGTTTGACACCTTGTTTCAGAGGGATTTTATGTTCCATAATGAAAGTATCGTAAGTCCTTAATTCATCATAGGACGAAGCAAAAACATCTTTATATTGTCTGAGCAACTCAACATACTTTCTTTTTATCTCGGGGGGAAGGTATTTGGATAACTTTACCAACCTCAGATTTTCTTTGGTGCCTATGTCGCAATATTCAACTTCCTCTAGTTTAGGCTGTAGAGTGGACTTCAAAGGGATGCCATCATGATTAAATAACCTCTCTAAAGGGATCAAGCCTTTGGGAATCTAATTATTTTTTAATACAAGCATGGGATGAGTTTCAATTTTATTTTGAAACTCTTGGGGATATTTCCCTTCCTGCATGATCTAAGCATGATCATTATGGTTTTCTTGATCAGCATGAGTTTCGGCAAAATCATCTACCATTTCCAAAAATTTCCCGACCTGTTCATCATCCTCGAAAACATGCCAATGTTGTATATTGTTTGGTATGGAAGGTCTATGTCTCATCTCAATATGGTATTTAATTTTAAAAATTGTTGGAGGTTTGAATGTCGAGGCTACCCTAGCTAGTGAATCTACTTGTTGATTTTCATTCCTAGGGATCTAATGAACATTAACTGATGAGAAAAAATTCTCAATCAGATCCCAAGCACAACTCTTATAAGATCTTAGCCTTGGATGCTTAGCCTGGTATTGGTGGTTAATATTTTTTATGATCAGTTCAACATCACCGTAGACCTCTAAGTTCTTAATCTTTAATTTTCTAGTAGCTTCTAATCCTAGGACTAATGCCTCACATTCACATACATTGTTAGTATAATAAATATCCCATTGTAATTAATAAGAAAAATGTATGATGAATTCGTCATCGGGTGCCACAAATAGTACTCTAGCCCCTGCTCCTTCACAAGATGAAGCATCGTCAAAAAACATTTTCCAAACTTTGAAATTATATACATTTTCATTTATTTTTTCTTCTTTTTTTTTTTTTTTACTATACAACTTTCTTCTATACATACATTGATATGATCATCAATAGACATAATACAATTCCCTAAATCTTGATCAACAATATAAATAGGGTAGTTATTTGGGTTTAGTGAATCACTTACTGTAAATGATAGCCTTATTTCTCTGTATAACCGTGTGAAGCGTCCTCCAAAAATCGGGATAGTGGCGTATGTCATATCAAGCTGGAGGGATACTCCAAGTTTGGCACCCCAAGACCTGGATAACAACAAACCATACTTCGGGGGTATATCGGCGACAACCACCTCCATTAAAACACTCTTAACAGGAATTTGTGCAAGATTAACAACTAAACCCTTTATCATACTGATACATTACATCTTTCTTGAATCAAAAGAATACATATCTCCATATGGTCGAATGATTTCTAGGCCAGGTCTATCCATGATAGCTTTGGGCATGACATTATGTGAAGCTCTGGAATCTAACATGCAATTGTGAAGTTATCATGCATAGATATCATGATATAGAAAGGGGCAACAATATCTCTTTCGCCTTCGAAATGTGGGCCGGAAATTATATTAGGCTTGTAATCTTCTAGATTTATAATATCAGCCCGACTTTCAGTGTCTGAAAAATTAATTATTTTAGCAATTTGCTTTATGTATATTGGGTTTTTTGCGAGTTCAACAAAAGGTATATGGATTTTGATTTTGTTTATTTCATTTTCCAGATTAAAGTTTCCTGTTGTTTTTTCAATCTTTGTGGTTTGGGCTTCTATCCCCTTCTTTTCAACTTTATTTTGTTGTGGGGTTTTTGTTTCAGCTACAGGAACCTCTACTTTCTTTGTGTTGACAGGGGGTGTTTCTGATGACTTTGTCTTGGTAGGTTGTGTGTCAATAGTCTTGGTTTTAACAATATGTTTTTCGATAACTTTTGAAAATGCCTCGTTTGTTTCCCCTCTTGGTAAGATTTTCTTGACCCAGGTGGTGGTGATATTCTTGTTTCTGGACCTCAGATTATACTTCTAGTGGAGTTCAGCCATTATGTCATCAACGATTCCTTGATAAGTTGAATCTTCTGTAATAATGTTGTTTTTGTTATTTTCAGATTTGTATTCTGTACTTAAGGATTTTTCATAATCTCGCCTCGTCAGATAAGACTGTTGAAAATCATCACTAAGATTACTTATGTCTTCTTCTAATTCCTCAAAATCTTCCCTGTCTTCTCCTCCTATAAAGTTTTCAGTTTTAAAGAGGGAGTTGATTTTTTTATCCTCATTCTTAATTTGTCTTTGTTGAGTTTGAGGGTTAGGATTCCTTTTGAAATCCTTTCTAGGGAAATGTTTGTTCTTTGATTGCTCTAATTCCATTCTTGAAATCTTATTCGACAATTCTTTAATTATTCTTGCCATGTCATTCATTTTGTCTTCTGAAGATCTCCCAGATCCAGAGGGTCCCACTTGTTCTCTGTACTGTCTGGTTTCTTTGTTTCCTGTTTCAATTTTTTTTTTTAATTTTCCTAAAGCCATCATATTTGACTCTATTTCTAGATCATCATCTTGCATTTTAGTAAGGTCTATAGATCTCCTTTCTCTCAAAAGCATAGTGAAATCTGGGTTGAAATCCCCAACAAAGGTTACTTTCATTGTGGGTTGGGAAGGTTTGACCTCAGCCATAATTTTATTATACAATTTATTAAACCTTTGGGTAAACTCGAGAACTGATTATGAATTCTTTTTTCTTAGAGCCCCAAATTCGGTTAGATAATAGAGATGGTCTTTCCTTTCTCCTCGTTGTCTAATAAAAATTTTTTCCAAATCATCATATGATCCTATTGATCCCGCTGCTAGACCTCGGAACCAGGTTCTCACTTGTCCTTCAAAGGTTTGAATGAGGAGTCTCAAATAAACGTCTTCATGTTCAAGACCGAGGATATCAGAAAATTGGTCAAAGAAATTGATGTGTTCGACAATGGTCGGGTCTCCTTCTCCTGTGAATTTCAGAAGATTTTTCATGTAATTCTCTGGCAGGTCATGAAGGGGGACTGGGAGAACTAAAGGGGCATATCTTGCAGCCACCTTAGAAAATATTATGGGAGGTGGAGGTGGCCCTTGATCGGCTCCTCCTCCTCCTGCACCTCCGACACCACCTACTTCGGTCGTGGCCATTGAAAAAATAGGGGATGGAAGTTGGAGATTATAAGGAGGGCTTTTAAAGTGGTGAGGTAACCCTTCGGTTGTATCCAGATAGGATGAGATGATTTTGGGAAACTGATCATCGAAGGATAGGAAACTTGAAAAAGGTGTACTTGGAAAACGAGGGCTAGTTTCCTCGGATCCATAGGGTGTATATACTGGAGACGAGTCAAGGTACATAGTGTAGTCCCCGCAAAGGAGTGGGGTATTCGAATTTTCAAGTGGATTTTTAGTATTCAACTGTGTAATTTTAGGTTGATAAATTTTACTTGTCAATGAGACAGTTTGTTTAAGGTGTTTTCTTGATTTCAAGATTTTTTCGGAGTCGGATACAGGCGAAGTCTGTTTGTAGTCTGGGTTTTTTAGGGTATTCTTTCGGTTAAAATCCAGTTTATTAATCGTGGATTCGCCAAGTGAAAGTTTGAAAATATCCTTATAAAGTATTTGATATTTGTTTCACTATCAAAGAAAGAAAATCCGATGTCGTTCTTCTCGGGGAAAGATAATTTTGTTACTTCGTTCCCCAGCAGCAGTGCCAAAAAGATGTTGTTCTGGAGTTTATACTTAAGGCTTTAAAGTACAAAGTCTAGGCATCCGAAAAAGGCAGAGAGAGTTAAGGTATAAAATGTATCAGTTACTAAAGGGAAAATTTATGGTTGGTTTCTTAACTGTCTCTATCTAGCTTCCCATTGTTCCTGGATGCTTATATCCCGTTCAATTGCTTCCCATGAACGTTCTAATTCAACCTGGGTGTTTGATGTCTGTAAGATAGTGTTAAATAATTTTAAAGTGATTCTAGTCTGATCTGAAAGGTTGGGTGCTACATTGGGCTGTTGTGCAACAGGTACAGTCGTGAGGGATAAAGGTTAAAAAATCTATTACTTTATTTTAAAGGCTTGTTATTTATGTTTCAGATTATAAGAGAAAAGTTCCCAAACTTAAATTAATAATATAATAGTTTCAGAGGTCGTTTCCCATTTCTGAGTCAAATTCGAAAATCATGAAAGTGATGGGAGAAAAACATAAAGTTGTTTAAACAATGTGATGCATCAATCATGGAGGAATGTCACTTTGCAATAGGAGAAAAATAAAGACAAGAGATCTCTAATGAAGCATAAAAGTATAGTAATATGAATAATCTACAGGTCTTGGGCCTGCTAATAGTAAGCACAAAGGAAAAACTATAAACAATTAGATAACCGAATAACTCTAAACCACAATAGATGTTGTACTAAATTGTAGTTAAACATTCATCAAATATATGTAAGGGAAAGATGTTGAAAATGAAGGTAAAGAGGAGCACATAACTCAAGGTTGACAAAATCTGGAATCTTTGTTTTGTATTCTCATTAATCACTGTAAAAACTTCTCTCAGTACAATTGGCCGCAAAAAATCCCTTTCTCAGTCTTATGAAATTATATTTATACAAAGTCGCCAATTCTTGACGGTTGGTGATTTCCTAACTCCTAGGGGCTAACGGTTACAAAAATGCAAAATTGAACCATTTGCATGGCTATCTTTTATTTCTCTATCATCTTGATAATATGAGCCTACAATATAATACTTCATTGCTTCTTTGAAGTATCTCCTTCTTTGGGTCTGAGACATTCAATACATTTTTCTAGAAAATGCACTAAAAGTCTATGAGGCTCTGGTATATCCTTTCCCTCGAATAGATAAAACTTCATCTGAATTTTCAGTAATCAGTATTCAATATCTTTGTTAGCAAACCTAACCGATTGCAATTTTAAATTTGGCTTCACTAGCCACCTATCTATTTGGATAACATCGATCTCTTTTAATTGTGAAATTTCAATATGAATTTCATTCAAGTTATATTTGAGGTTCAATTGATGTCTTACAATATTGATCTATCCTAGTAGTCCAGGACAATTGTATTTTTCGATGCCTAACAATCCTTTATCTAGAAAATCGAAGGTCTCTTCGCAATCATCCTTGATTTTCTTAGCCATTTTCTTTCTTTCAGCTATGTTGGCCTCCCATACTCTAAGCATGATATCACCTCTGATCTGCTCTGCGACAAGCAGCCTTGGAGTTTCTGATACCTCTTCTTTTGCAGAAAGTAAAACTTCCTTTTGAAGAGTATCTCGGGCTGCTTTAGCCTCTTTTTCTTTGAAAACAATGTTATCGAAAGATTGACTTACTTCTTGGAAATAGTTATGAATAACCTCTACTTTAGAAATCAATCTTTGTTGCTCTGCTTCTATCTTCATATGCACCTCCAGTGCCTGTGCTTGAAAAACTGTTAAATCTATCACCTGATTTTGAATAGAATTCAACTTATCTTGCAATTTCCTCGCAAATTGTTCCTACTGGATTACCTTCCCTTGACTGGCTTACATCTTCTTATACATCTCATCTAAACTGGACTTGAGTAGTTGAATCTCTTGATTGTCAGCAACTCTAGATTTTTCCAACCCTTTATTTATCTCCTCTCTAATACTACACTCTAAGTTCTTTATTTGGCCTTCCAGCTAGGATATCATTTGATTATTATGTTTCAATCTTGTTTTCAGACTGTCATCTGAAAATAAGTTAGTCATTGCAAAGATCCCATAGAGCTTGCTAACTCAGTGGTGAAATCTTCCTCTTCTAGGTTTTGTCCATCTACGAGCACTCTGTGTTTCTTTACCAATGCGCCTTCTCTCAAATGCATTTCTTGTTTCACTACATATTTTCTCTTCCTACTAAAAACGTAGTCAAAGGAAGGTATCTCTTCTCTAGAAATTGGAGTAAGGTCACTTACAGATATTACTTCCAGATGGGGAGTCCCAAAAGTTGACTGTATAGGAGTCAATGATGCAATAGGGCTGCCTAACTCTGTAGATTGGGTTTCTCCTGCTATTTTGGGAATATCGACAGGAATAGTTGACGATGAAGGAGGAATCGTTTGATGTGGTTTTAGAGGCATCTCGGATTTGGAATCTGTTTCAGATGATGGATGCTCTATTTGTAAAGTTTTTGATCTTTGTGGAGACTTTTCAGGATTATTTGGGTGCTCCTCTGTAGTCCCTTTATCTTGAGATTTTGATTCGAAACCTGGAGGTATTGTTTCTTGTTTTGAAGGAGGGGTTATTGATTCCCCCTATAGTATTTTTTGCAACCCACTCCGTTTGTGCTTCTGAAAAGAAAGAAAGTTGGTTTGTTGGTCAGTGGGTAACACCTGGACTCTTTCCAATATCTCCTCATATGTTCTGGCTCCTTTGAATATGTCATCACAGGGGGAGTCTTCATGCTCATATGTTTTCATGTTGCAATGAGCTAGATGATTTCCCATAGTTTGATATGGTTAATGCTTTCTGAGCTTGAAATCCACCAGTTTAACTTCATCCAATGCCACAGCTTCTACTTTGGAATGGCCAAAGTTTAGCAGTGAAAACTTGCCAACCTGTAAGGGAAAAATTGGCCAGAATTTTTTTGGGGTTGCTTTTAACTATGTACCAATGCCTCCTGTTATTATCTGGTATGCCACTTCTCTACACACCAGTTTGTCATTGAGAAATTTAGGGAGAGCATGAGGGGGTATTGAACATCCGAAGACTCTGACATAAGAGAAATTCTCTTCAATAAACCAATCTGCAATTGTCTTGAGGCTTCCCACAATTTGCTCGAAAATCCAAGGGGGTGCATAACCATACAAAATTTGGTGCATAGGTATCACTACGTAGTGACATATTTCGTAAAAAAAATATTTAATGTTCTCCTCCCATAGTTTAGAGTGATAAACATGAATGGGTTCAGCACAGGTTGGGTTCTAGCTCCAATTCATCAAGGGGAATGGAGTCATGTAACAGATAGCATCCATAATATATGTATACATGTAAAAAGATACAGGTCGAACTTTCAATTTTTCCATATGGTAATCCTTAATCTCTTTAGCTAGGTTATCTAACAGGATTTTGGCCTAGTTGAAGGTGAAACCCTCTGCTACCTCGTGCATAATTGGCACCCATTCTGCTAGGAAATGGGTAGGGATTTTTCTCCCAAATAGTCTACACAACATCATTGCTATATAAACCATGTATTCATTTAACGATGCTATGGCATAAATGCCATGGGTATCAGCTCTAAATTTCGCTGGAATTCCCCACCAATCTTTGATTATATTTGGATATGTTTGATCAAATTCTGTACACTCCTTTCTTTGAAATTCTTCTGTGAAATCAACATTATAGATGCATTTTGAAACAAGGGATAGTTTATACATTACTTGGATGTGCTTTGGCCTGAAAGAGTCGACGATAATCTTTTGGTGATTTAGAATGATCCTATTCTGAATATTAGTTTTTTCTAAAGCTCAACTTATCATGTCATTGTATGACATGAGTCTCGGTCATGTGGTTATCTTATGGAGCTCAGACTCTGCTATATCTCTGATTTTATTTTCAGTCTTTTTGTTTCCGAAATCGTCGAGGCAATTCCTAACCTCATACTCCAAAATTTCAAACATCTGCATCTAGGACTTGATTGAATCCACGACATGTGGCATAGTATCGGATATAACATCTCAATCTGGATTTGAGCTTTCATCGGTGTCATCATTCTTTTTCTACATTTTTCTGGGTGCCATGATGTTTGAGCTAAAATTGAAAGCATGTTAAAGAGAAGAAATGTGTAATCTCTTTTGAATGTAACTCGCTTCTTGACTAAAAGTAAGAATGAAATTCGAAATGATCCCTTAACTTGCCTTAAATTGAGCGTACCTATACAGGCCAAAAAAATTAAATGCTTTAATGGGGATGGTACACCTAGAGATACGTACTTTTCGCTAAAAATATCTCCATTTATCCGTTCTAAATACTGTCACATATCGGTGATTCAAAATTGGGATTTCGAAAGGAATGTCTTCGAAAACTCCCGAATAGCGAAACGTGAAAATCCATTTAATATCATTAACCTTGTTTTAATGTTAAGTTAATTACGCTTAAGTGCTTAATATTCTTAGGATTTCGGGCTTCGGGTTTTTTTTTAGTGTGAAAGAATGATAACTTTTTTATTTCCCGAAATGGGACTGATTAACGATTTGTTATGTATGTTTAAAATTTAATTAATCACGATTAAAAAGGGATTTCGTAAAAAGCGCATCAGGACTTTGAACTGCTATTTGAGTTGAGATTCCCAAAAAAGAAAATACGAAAGACTTAGAAAGTCGTTAAACGTTTTTAATTATTGCTTTTAATTCGGTTTAATTTCTTTTAAACAATCACTTTTCGAGACTTCGGTATCAGGACTTTGGAGTTGTTATTTAGAAATCATACTTCGTGAATAGCCGAACCCCGAAACCCGAAACTCTTTGAAAGACTTATTTGTTTTTATTGACTCCTTTTTAGAACTAAGGGCGGCTCCATAACCAAAGAAGAATTGATTTTAAGGTTAAAAGGAGAAAAATAAACTTTGTTTCAACAACATCTATTCATATGCACATATGTCATATATACAACAATCAAACCCCAATAGTCCACTCCCTAACTCGATCCGGAGTCCAAGGGTTTCGTTGATGCCACAGCATCATCACGGTCCAAATCCTTCACACTCGGAAGAGCCGAGTCAATAGCACATGTCTAAGTCAATACAACAAAATAACATATAATCACATCCATAATGCCTCATAATCATAATCAACGACCAATAGTATAATAATCCGGATCACTTGCAAGCAAGTGTCCTCAAAGAATAAGTTCGCTCAATGCACGCAAGAGCGAGATGTTACACTATTATTGGTGAATTATGAGTTTGTTGGTCCATGCATGTCAATATTTGAATGGGAATAATATAATTTTTTGTTATTCTTGTTATTTAGTTTGTTGATTAGGAGTTCAATGGATGAATCTAGTAATGTTTCTTGTTGTTAATATCATAATGAATTGTAAGAAGTTGTGTGAATGTCAACCCAAGTGGCTTCCTAGTGTAGTTTAACCCTTCATCTCCGACACAAGGCCATATGGCCTCTATGATTCTCATGTCGTTTCGGGTGAAACCTTCTTCAATCCTAGACTGACGATTGATATGTCGATGTCTTGGGGGTTTTGTTTATCAACTCTAGGCGAACCTTAGGTCATCAATCCCCCAACATTAGGAAGGATGTGCGCAACCGAGCCAATAGCAATCATTCTCTTGACACAACACCCAAATATAATTCACTACAATATGCACTTTCTATATCTACACACGACTCTACTATTGTTGTCATTGTACACCTTCTCACCCTATTTCTATTTAACATTAATGATCACACTTATTACCCTATTTTAAACTCATTTATTCTTCATTCATTCTACCATATTTAATCCACCCACCTTTATTTATTCATTGTATTGTTCTTATATAAATATTCGTTACTCATATTTTTTGTATTTAAATATGACTATAAATAATCTACTACTTATTCAATAATTTCGCATTTTACTATTTCTACTTTATTCAATTTTTAGAATCATCTTAATTACTCACCTATTCACATTTTTATAGCCCTTGTTTACTATTTATTTATCATCATTTTGTGCACTTCCCCTCATTATTTGAATCTATTATATTATTTCTTTTGCAAACTTAATACTCTCTTTTCTTTTATTATTCTCAATAGCATTACTTGTTGCCAAGTAATGTCATACTCTCTTTTATTTTCTTATTCTCAATAACATTATCAAACCAAGATTATATTGAAAAAAACCTTGTCTATAAGACCTAGGATCCGAGGTGCTCAAGCTCTAATACCAAATGAAAGGAAATAGAGGTGCGGAATAATCTTTATATACTAATAATTGAGAGGATAATGTGAAAAATAAAATAAACAATTGTAGCAAAGACATAAGACAACAAATCACCAAGCAACAATTTCCTAGGAAAAAACCTTCATGGAGAAAATCCCTCCACTTCAAAGCAAGAGCTCAATGTATTATTTAGTAGCATGTTACAATATATTTACAAAACTACTCTCTTCACAAGAGCAATTAACAACATGCATATATGACTTCACTAATCATACGTGCTCAATAAAAGCTTCAATACACATTTATGTCCAATGAACAACAATTCCTTCATTAACAACATTTATATATGTATTCACTACTCATAAGCACTCGATATATTCACTCTACTCTATAGATCTAGACACATAGAGGGGAAATATGAAGTCACAACTCTCACCATTGTTTCCTCCTTTTAAATACTTAAAGACAAATGATAATACTAAAAGAATATGATTAATAGAGAAATCTGTTGGATCATGTTGTCATTGATGCCAATGTTTTGATTATTTGGGAGATTGTTGGTGTTGGTTGTGGAGCCTGATTATCTTCCTGATTCAGAGGTTTTTTTACTTTCAGTCGTGTTTATACCCCATGAAGTATTTACACCCCATAAGTATGTACACTCTTCCACGCGGGGGAGTGCAGAGGGGGGGTACCCCCTCTGCAGGGTCTGGGGCCTATCCACTCGGTTCGGGGGTCTGGGGGAAAGCAGGCCCCCAGTGGGGGTTTGGGAGCGAATCCCCCGAAAGAAAAATTGTCTTGTAAATGTATATTGTAATTTCATTGTAAATCTGGACTGTTCATTATAAGGTCGCAGATCTAACGGTAGAGATTATGTTAGGGATTTTTTCCCTAGAAGGCAAACCTCATTTATGAGGGAAATGTATTGCAGCTATGAATGATGGTGAATATCATATACTGAGATAGGAGACTGTGAGAGAAAGAAGAGGAAGTTACAACAGGTTTTGTTGTAGGTTGTATCCCTTCATTTGTTGGATAATAATAAAGGAAGGACCTGGCAATTTCTCTGGTGGACGTAGCCCACACTGGGTGAACCACGTAAATTTG
>SNQJ01S0072338.1:53201-64314 GCA_010110895.2 Picea sitchensis
ATCATTGATATGATGCATTGATGAAGATGGATCAATGAGTTGTCATTGATACATGATGCATAGTTGATATATATGATGCAGTGGTGAATTGATACCCAAATGAATCATTATTGTCTTATCATGATTGATAAGGTACACAAATGGATGAAATCCAAAGTGGTCCCCTTATGGTTGTGCGTGCACCACTCAGATTTCCACAATGCATGCCAAGAATCAATAATATACTACATGCATGCAAAAATCAAGAATAAGATCTTCAAGAATCTTCCCAAATGGTTAACTTAAGTATCACAAGAGGTCATGAAGCAGTTAAGGGATGAGTTGGAAAGTAATTTAATGTTACCACAACTCCAAAGAGGCTACATGGGATGCATGTGGGTGGCAGAAGCATGTAGGACTAGCAGTGAATAGAACAAGTGGAGCATAGGCGAAAGTGATAGAGTGCTAGAGTAGAGAAGGAAAGAAAAAGGAGCAGCGTAGACACAAAGAAGAGCTCAGAATTTGGAGAGTCTAAGGTCTAAATCCTAGTAGAGAAAGAATCAACCTAGATTGTTTTTCCCTCAGTCGTGTTGTGATTATGAGGAATAGGTTGTATGTGGCTGAGACCATTTTTGTAAGGAGTCTATAATAGAGTCATCTTATTATTATGTGCAAAGATTGATATAAAGTGTATGGAACCTTGTAATGTGTGACTTATAAAATGTATGAGATCACAAGGCACTATTATTGGTGAATTATGAGTTTGTTGGTCCATGCATGTCAATATTTGAATGGGAATAATATATTTTTTTGTTATTCTTTTCATTTACTTTGTTGATTAGGAGTTCAATGGATGAATCTAGTAATGTTTCTTGTTGTTAATATCATAAGAATTTTAAGAAGTTGTGTGAATGTCAACCTGAGTGGCTTCCTAGTGTAGTTTAACCCTTCATCTCCAACACAAGGTCATATGGTCTCTGTGATTCTCAAGACATTTTGGGTGAAACCTTCTTCAGTCTTAGACTCACAATTGATATGCCGACACCTTGGGGTTTTTGTTGGTCAACTCTAGGCAAACCTTGGGTCATCAATCCCCAAAAATTATGAAGGATGTGCGCAAGCAAACCAGTAGTAATCATTCTCTTGACACAACACCCAAATATAATTCACTACAATATGCACTTTCTATATCTACATACGACTCTACTACTGCTACCATTGTACACCTTCTCAACTTATTTCTATTTAACATTAATGATCACACTTATTACCCTATTTTAAACTCATTTATTCTTCATTCATTCTACCATATTTAATCCACCCACCTTTATTTATTCATTGTATTGTTCTTATATAAATATTCGTTACTCATATTTTTTGTATTTAAATATAACTATAATTAATCTACTACTTATTCAATAATTTCGCAGTTTACTATTTCTACTTTATTCAATTTTCAGAATCATCTTAATTACTCACCTATTCACATTTTTATAGCGCTTGTTTACTATTTATTTATCATCATTTTTTGTACTTCCCCTCATTATTTGAATCTATTATATTATTTGTTCTGCAAACTTAATACTCTATTTTCTTTTCTTATTCTCAATAGCATTACTTGTTGCCAAGTAATGTCATGCCCTCTTTTATTTTCTTATTCTCAATAACATTATCAAACCAAGATTATATTGAAAAAAACCTTGTCTATAAGACCTAGGATCCGAGGCACTCAAGCTCTAATACCAAATGAAGGGAAATAGAGGTGCGAAATAATCTTTATATACTAATAATTGAGAGAATAATGTGAAAAAATAAAAAATAAACAATTGTAGCAAAGACATAAGACAACAAATCACCAAGCAACAATTTCTTGGGCAAAAACCTTTATGGAGAAAATCCCTCCACTCCAAAGCAAGAGCTCAATGTATTATTTAGCAACATGTTACAATATATTTACAAAACTACTCTCTTCACAAGAGTAATTAACAACATTCATATATGACTTAACTACTCATAAGTGCTCAATGAAAGCTTCAATACACATTTATGTCCAATGAACAACAATTGCTTCATTAACAACATTTATATATGTATTCACTACTCATAAGTGCTCGATGTATTCACTCTACCCTATAGATCTAGACACATAGAGGGGAAATATGAAGTCATAACTCTCACTATTGTTCCCTCCTTTTAAATACTTAAAGACAAATGATAATATTAAGAGAATATGATTAATAGAGAAATCATATGTCGATTTTCCATGCATGATCCACATGCATGCATGCATTCAAGGTGTATGAAACACCTTTCATAACATCAATACCATCATGGTCAAACAGATCAATCAAATTGTAGGAGGCATAACTTATACAAACTCTAATTGAGGTGATCTATGTGTCATTAGAAAGTTGTTGATGGGTAGAAAAATAGTGGTGGCCTCAAAACTTTGCAAACAAAGTTTTGTCTCTGAATAAATATTGTTTGATTCCCCAATGAAGATTTGAAAGTTTTCGGACTCCAAAACAAAAAAAAAACAAGCCTTGCCCTAAAAAAGGTCTAACAAGTCCATACATAGCTCCAATATTTTCTACTCGAAACACTAAAATAGATAACTAATTATATATTGATTCATTTATGATTAAGTTCAATCTTTGTAATTTTTAAAAAGTTCAATCCATAAGTACAATGAACAACTTTAACAAATTTTAGATTTTCTTATTGAAATTGTTTTAAATTTTTTGTTTCAACTTATTAAAAATATTATCTCAATTTTGAGAAAGTAGAAAACATTTTCCTTTTAAATTTTCAATCAATGTGCAATTTTATTGCAAAACGAGACCAATAAAGTGAACTCTTTATTTTTCAACTCTCCTTTAATAAACCAAGCATTGACTCTTTATTTGTATGTTGTTTCTAGTTGATTTAGAATATCCTTTAACTCCAACACAAAATCTATTGCCAATTTACTTTTTATCATTTAAATATAAAAAATTTAATCTACAAAGCATAATACCATATTCTAACTTATAATACCATCTAAATTTTCAATGTCTCCCTTTTAGAAGGAAACTACATCCCTAATTTATAGAGTTATGTAATTTTCTATTATCATGATAATGTAAATAGTTTTTTTATCCTTCATCTTTCACTAATAACATAACACTAATAACATAACATCACTA
Source organism: Picea sitchensis (assembly GCA_010110895.2). Taxonomy (NCBI): domain Eukaryota; kingdom Viridiplantae; phylum Streptophyta; class Pinopsida; order Pinales; family Pinaceae; genus Picea; species Picea sitchensis. The sequence continues at coordinate 56,366 of SNQJ01S0072338.1, forward strand.
TGTTGTTTCTAGTTGATTTAGAATATCGTTTAACTCCAATACAAAATTTATTGTCAATTTATTTTTTATCATTTAAATATAAAAAATTTAATCTACAAAACATACTACCATATTCTAACTATAATATCATCTAAATTTTTAATACAACACAAAATATATTGCCAATTCACTTTTTATCATTTAAATATAAAAAAATTAATCTACAGAGCATAAGGCATAATGTTATATGTAATACATATATTGCCAATTCACTTTTTATCATTTAAATATAAAAAAATTAATCTACAGAGCATAAGGCATAATGTTATATGTAATACATATAACATATGTTATATGTAATATATATAACAGTTATATGTATTACATGGTATATGCACTAATACATATTACAAAGCATAATACCATATCATAACTTATAACGGCATCTAAATTTGTTAATGTCTCCCTTTTAAAAGGAAACCACATCCCTAATTTATAGAGTTATATAATTTTTATTATCATAATAATGTACATAACTTTTTTATCCTTCATCTTTCATTAATGACATAACATCATTATCTTGAGCATAAATAGGTTTTCAATATTACATTTTTATTCATCTTTCATTAATGACATAACATCACTATCTTAAACATAAATAGGTTTTCAATATTACATTTTTATACAACTTAATTCTTTAACTATGTTAATGACATTTTTAATATCCTCTCTCTTTAATTTTTTTTTCAATTTTGTTTCCACCTTGTTCACTCCACTTCACCGTTATTAAAGACGGTGCAGTGAAAGCATAGACATGTTCACATAATAAGAGTAAATATAATCAATAAACACTTAGTGAATTTGATGAATTATACTTAAGGGCAAGGTGGGTATCCACTTCACCGTTATTAAAGACGGTGCAGTGAAAGCATAGACATGTTCACATAATAAGAGTAAATATAATCAATAAACACTTAGTGAATTTGATGAATTATACTTAAGGGCAAGGTGGGTATGTATGAAGGAAGGCGAAACTTTGCAGCAACACCTATTTGATATGCAATTAGACTTGGACTCTTTTGGTGAGATTTCTTCTTTTAATATTGATATCAAGTTTTATTGATACAGTTTATTGGTAAGTTTTTAATATATTTCAAAATATGTTAATTATTTGTTAAGATATATTTATATAGGAATATCTAAGAACAAAATTAAGTAAATTTTAGATTAATATTCAGAATTTTAAACTAGAAATATTTTTGAATTTGTTTAAATTTTTTTGAAAGATTTTATATATAAAATGTAATATTATATTTTTTCTAATATAACTCATTTTCTTATTTTTATTTTTATATTTTTTTCTTTTTAAGAAATAAAAGAAACTTTTCATTATATTAGGTTTAAAGCCATTGCAACAATATACTTATTCATATATTTTTTAAAGAAATTAAATTAAGATGTTGAAAATAACAATCATTGCAACAATATACTTATTCATATATTTTTTTTAAAAATTAAATTAAGATGTTGAAAATAACAATCATTCCTCACAACCATTCAAACTATACCTAATTTTTATATTGACCTATACTGGAAATGAATAATATTCAGAGAGCTTTAATATTTTAAAAAGCCAGAACACTAAATGAATCTTTATCTTTGCCGGATACTGTTCATGGCATGATAATATAAGTAATTACTTCAAAGACTTAAAACAACTTGAACCTCAAAAATGGCACTCTGCCGTGCGTCTTCAAGATCAGATATCATCATATCATCGCAATGGCAGTTGTACTGTTACTAAAATAAATGGTGACTTGAATACCATGAGATGAGCGCCTTGAGAAGATCTTCACTGTGCCTGCCAAAGACTCTGATGCATGTCTCCCTCGCCTGCTCTGATGCATGTTGTATAATAAATGCTTGACTTCCATCCCCCTTCCAACAGTTGGCTTCTTTTAACTGCTGGGCTGCCATGACCAGGGTTCGAATGTCTCCGGGCACAGTATTTTGAATGGCCTCCATAACTTTTCGCCGGGACGGAACGCAGTCGGTCAACGTCGTGGGGAAGAAGTTGTTCGTCAGTGTTCCAGCAAGATGTGCAGACACAAATGACGCACGAATCCAATTCTTTTCTTCTTCCGTTTTCAACAACGTGGAACTCGCGATAAACTTCTCAATCTCTCCAAAAAGCTTCGCAAATTCTGCGCATGCCGGAAGATCCATGCCAAAATGCGTTTGAGAGCTTGCCGCAATGATTTCCTCCAATGCTTTGTTACGCAATTGTTCGAACCGTGCGGTTATAGGCTCCAGAGCTTCCTTCAGAGAGAGCTCAAGAATGCATCTCCTGCACTTGCACTCGAAACCCCGGCTCCCGCACATGGCTTGGCGATGTGAGAAGGGGACAAGGGTATCAAAATACGAAATAATGATCTCTTCTCCTCTCTCGATGGGCTTGGAGGCATGAATAAACAAGGCGCTTCCCACTTCCAACCAGCTCGAGTTCGGCAAGCAGGAATGGTTAATGAAGGACGGCAACAGCCAGAGACCGCTAAAGCACTGGCCTCGGTGGGCGACTTTTCGCCAACCGAATGAGTTCCGACTTATAATATCCCGTATACGTTTAACGTCTACCTGCAAATTTTCTTTTTCTTCTTCTTGGCTTCGAGACAGTTGGCCATCCCTGTTAAACGAATCGATGGCCGGAACATCCAGGCTGCCGGGCGCCGAGGAATTATCTAAACTATAAAGCTGCCGGAGCAATATCTGCGATTTCATGGCGGCGCCGACGACTGTGTCGACAAGATCGTTTTGAGACTCCAAGGCGGTGCGGACGACTGCCTCGACAGAATTATTTTGAGACGGCATATTCAATTCGCTACGGTAGTCCGCGTTCAACACAGTGAGAGAGCTGCGCCGCCCGTCCTCAGAAGTAACTGCAACGGCGTTGCTTACCAGCAAAAGCTGCCCGGTGCTTATTTCTCGTTTGGCATAAAGCCCCCGGCCGCGGCCGTCTTTGGTCATCTTGATCTCTACGGGGCCCATGAAATCGGCCACTTCCGGAGTAGAAGATCCGCGTCCGAGCAGGTAGTCCGAGATGTCATACTTGCCATTCCTGCTCTGGGCGTACAAAGTCTTCGCCCGGTGAAGGGCGTCTTCTATTTCCTTCTGCCCGGGTCTGGCCTTGTGGGCTTTCTCCAAACATTCGCATGCCCCCGCATACTGCCTCAGATCGACCAGAGCGCGGCCTTTCCTATAGAGCGCTTTAACATTGCCGGAATCGATCCTTAGGGCCTTGTCAGAATCCTCAAGCGCCCGCTCAAATTCCTTCATCTGAAGCCTGGTTTCCGCCCGGTTGGAATACCCGAGGAGTAGGTGGGTCTTTATTTTATTAAGCTGAAGCAGAGCGGCGTCGATGCATTTCGTATAATGCTCGGCCGCTGCGTCCCATTGTTTCTCTCTGAAACAAGTGTTGMCCTTCGTCCTCATCYCCTCCATATCCACATGCGCCAGGCTCTCCGCCCGCTGCTCCTCCTGAGTCACGAGCMTCTCGACGTTGGCAGGGTTGTCGACGCGGATGGCRAGGCAACCGTTGTCGTAGCGGTTAAAATAGGGCTCTCTGATGGCCACCTTGGCTCCCCTAGGGTAAAGCCTCTTGATGTTCGTCTCCGAATGAGCTGCATTGTATATCGCCAGCCTGACGGCAAGGCCATTATTGTCCTCAAGCAGAGTCATGATACCTCTTATCCTGAAGGCCTCAGCACAGAGAGTACCGTAGAGCACCCGGCCGCGATGGACTTGCCCAACCTGCAACTGGGTTAAGGAAATGCGGTTCAGTCTTTCCACTGGAATTTTAGAAGCTGAGCCGCTGCTGCTAATGGGGTCTGCGACGGACAAATGTGATTCAGCAGCGGATTCTTGTAAGGTCCGAATGAGTTGCAATTTTTCACGGCGGAGATCGTGCATTTTGAGAAGCGCTTGTTTGTCGAACCTCTCAGAAGCTTCTACCTGAGAAGTAGTTTGAATCAAGACCATTAAGCGATGCAGGTTCTCCATCGTTCCTCCTCCCTCTTCTTCGGCTTATTCCTCTGCTGCTAACAAAATCGAATTCACCAACTTTTTCTTATTTTCTTGCGTTCCGGATTTCTTTATTCTGCCGAGTCATACTTAAAGCCATACAATAAACTTAACCAAATCACACTTAACGAACCCTAAACTTTTCCCACGAGTGATGGGTCGGCTTTTGAAAACAGAAGAGGTCACTGATGGGTCGGAATTTGAAGACGGGGACTACCTTGAAGTGCGCGTCCCGACGGCTTGGCGTGCCTATAGTATATATTAAATTCGATTGCTCCTTGACACAATAAAGTCGTATATCTCATCGGAATAAATAATATTTAACCATAATTTTACAATGCTTAATTAATTTAATTTTAATGTCTTGCTGTATAAAATTTTAACACAGTAACAGTATTGGAATTCTCATAAATACTTGACTGACAAGAACGTTAATACTCCTAAATACTCGACTGACAAGAACGTTGATTATATAACATTATAGTTTAAACATGTTACAATTTGGATTTTTATGGTTATATTTTTTCAATTATTTTTGCTTAGAATTTAATTAATATTTTAAAAAAATTATTAGAATCTTAGATATTAATATTTTGAGATTGTACAATTTGAGTGTAATAGGGAGTTTAATATAGTGAAATTTCATTCATGATTTCTGGAGACTTTACAGTACAAAGAATGACTTGAGAAGTCATATGACATGTCAGTTTTTTCAAAAAATATTACGTCTCTCATACTGTGCTACTAACCAAAATGACACATCATGTGTCAAGAAAAATGGTGATTTGTCTTTAGGATGAGTGTAAAAGCTAATAAAATGTAAGAAATTGAATTAATTTGTCAATAATTATGTGAGATTTGAGTTTTTTTTATCATTGGAACTTTATTTTTCAAGAAAAATATAATGTATATGTCTTCTTGACTACCTTAATAATATTGTTTCCTTAAAAAATTGTGTATAATTGTAGAGAATTCATTGTTCTAGTGAGGGGTATTTTTTCAAAATTTATAATATCAATTTGTTATTTTTAAAATTATGAAAGTTAATATATGGTTGAACTTACAATCTCTTGTGTTAGTGCATGCTAAGGGGTTTTAACATTATCAAACAAATTTTTTTTAATTTTTTTTAGATTGTAGATCACACTTTCTTGTATTTGTACTTCGTATAAAAGTTATAGCATAAATAAAATAGGTATGTATTTTAGGATTGTAATATATGTCAAAACATAAATAGATTTTAAAAAGTAAATAATATTTTTAAAAAAAACTTATGTTTGAAATTTGCATAGTTGACTCTCTAGTTTGATCTATTTGTGTCAATACGATTTGTGTAGCCTAGAGAAAAATAATGTCCAAAAATAGAGATATTAAGAGGTATTCATAAAAATGGAGGTTTTAATGTTTTTATAAACCAAACCACTAGGTTTGTCATCCTGGATCTGAATCTAAGGCAACCAACTTAGCCAACTTAGCAAACACCTACGTTAGAGTTGTTATTTCCGCCCCAAAAAAATTGAAATGGAAGGAACGCCCACAAGCTCTTAAGAAACACACAAGTGCTCTTATGCCTAAGCTTCCATCTCTCTCTCTCTCCCTTGCCTTCCCTCTTTCCCTATCTCTCTCTCTTTACCTCTCTCCCCCCATCTCTCTCTCTAACTCCCTCTGTCTCCCCATCCCTCTGTCCCACTTTAACCCTCTATAGTATAGCTAGAGAGGTAGTAGAAGGTCCATAATGATAATAGTGGAAACAATTCAATGTAAGTTAGACTAGGTCCACTACATTATTAAATAAGATTCACTATGGTAGTTAGATATATTAGTATAAACATAATAAATGTAAGCGGACTTATTGGAAGGTTCCTCCCCTAAAATGTTCTTAGGTGGTTAGTAGCACTATTTAACGTGGTTCAAACAATGTAATGGGAAGTCAAGTTGAGAAGTATTGTATTTGGAGTGGTAGCTCATTAAGAAGTTTCATCCTCGAAGAAGCAAGTGAACATTAGAGAATCTCTTCCATAATAGGATCTATTATATGGTGTTGTCATACCCTAAGGGTTTGATATAATATTTTGTGAATGGTTTGGTTTATTCTTGTTGAGATTAAGGGTTTATTTGAAGTTATATTTGTAGATCTAGTGAGGTACTTAACATTTGGTATTAGAGCACTTTCCTTGACTATTTCTTTTGTTCAATATTTGGTGAATAGTTTGGTTAATTCTTGTCGAGATTAAGGTTTATTTCACAAGTATATTTGCATATCTATTCAGGTACTTTACATTTGGTATCATAGCACTTTCTTTGGCAAGAATTATGTGATTTTTTTTTTGCAGTTTTTTCGAAGAAGAAAAAGAGGGTCACAACACTCTAGGAAAATATTGTAGTTTTCTGTGTGGAAATTGTAAAAAATAATTACATATCTGAGTTTCTCTCGCAATTTCATCCAATTTAAAAAAAATAATCGTCTGAATCCGAGCTCTAGAAGTGAAGATATTGTTGATTTAAAATCAACCATTTTTTCAAGTTTTTTCGTGACGACAATGGAACTGCAAAACTCATAAATTTTCATAGGCTGCTCAGATTTCCATCAGATCAGTTCCATTGGATAGATAATTTTAAGATCTTTCTTTTCGGTATATTCTATGTGGTGCTTCCATTGGATATGCATGGTGCTACAACTTTTGTAGAACGTCTCTTTCAAACCCTCAGGGGCCTGAAGTATGAAGATAGGATCAAAACCTCAATGTTGTTGCTAAATTTAAGGACGAATGTATTTTTTGGACCACATACCCTTGTGTCATGGACGAATATGATCGAGAACGATTTTCTTGGTATGATTTAGAGTCTGATTTCGAGGATTGGTATATGAACAATTGTCATTTATGGGATGACAACCACTTCCATCTTCTATTTGATGATTCTACTCCACCTCATGCCGAGCACATATTGGAGAGTAAACAAAAGTATTATATGTATATTCTTCTTTAGTTTTGTTATTCTCCAGTAGTGGTGGATGATTATTTATCAAGGTCTACATATTTGGATCCACATGACCAGTATTCATCTTTGGAGCATCATTTTTACTTGTTTATTGAGTCCTGGTACCTTCAGCATGGAGTTCGCATGAGCACTTCGACATGGAACCCAAGTTTACAGTGGCAATTTGACTACTTCAACATGGTGTCTCTCATTTCTACATGGGACCCTGGTTCTCCTACCTACTTCAACATTATGGTCCATACTTATCCATGGGACCTTGGTATATGGTTATACACCCTCATAAAAAATGTTGAGGAAAACACTTTCATAAGGGGGATGGAATGTAGTGTAGCTAGAGGGGTAGTAGGGGGCCTGGAGGGCCCATAATAATAATAATAGTGGAAGCCATTCAATGTAAGGTGGACTAGGTCCACTATATTATTAAATAAGACCCACTATGGTAGTTAGATATATTAGTATAAGCATAATAAATGTAAGAGGACTTATTAGAAGGTTTTATTTCTACAAGGTTCCTCCTCTAGAATGTTCTTAGTGGTTGGTAGCACTATATAAAGGGGTTCGAGCAATGTAATGAGACAAGTTGAGAAGTTTTCTATTTGGAACAACAACTCATTATAAGGTTTCCCTCTCGATGAGGAAGGTGAATAGGAGATGATCCCTTCCATAATAAGATCCATTATATGGTGTTTCCCTACCCTAAGGGTTTTCATAATAATAAAGTGTGGTTTTTCTATAATTTTATATTGATATTTTGTGGTGATTGTATTCAAGTCTTTGGTACTTAAAAAGTTGTATCAAAGCACTTTCCTTGACTATTTATTTTGTTCAATATTTGGTGAATGGTTTGGTTTATTCTTGTTGATATTAAGGGTGATTTCTAAAGTATATTTGTA
>SNQJ01S0072339.1:0-25831 GCA_010110895.2 Picea sitchensis
CTTGTACTTAAACATTTAAGTGGGGTAAAAGGAGGTTTCCCCCTCGAAGAGGCTTATTATCTGAAATTATCTCTTTTTCAAGGCGTTGAGTACTTTTCCTGAGGTTTTTCTATGCTATATTAAGGTTTGGTTCTTAACAAAGTAGTGCGACGTCTCTAGCAATACAAGCATCTCACCCAGATGCAGATCCAACAAACGCTTTTCCCTCTCCCCCGAGAACTCAACGCAATGGAGACCATTGCTTCCTAAGGAGGGAGGATTGATCTAGGTGGATATCGGTGGCCACCCACCTTTTTTGACTAGCTCAAAATAGTTTTCTGGCAATTTTGGCAATTTACTATTTTTAGCAGGTTTTAACTTTCGGGGCAATTTTGAGGGCCTAAATCAAGGTTTTTTGAGATCAAGATTCTAAATGATAGCCAAAGGCATGATTGAGCCCCCAAAATGAATCTCCTCAATGATACATTTCCAACAAGCTATCATACGCCTAAAACGGAGATCGTATGCAAAAGTTACGACCCCAGGAAGTTGATGTACTAACTTACCCAAATGGGGCCCACATGAATTTTGGCATTTCATCTCCTAGGGTTAGGTTTTTGGATGTCTAGGACTTTTGGCATTCCTGTTTATTGTAAAAAGGCCTCTAGAGCCTCATTGTAATCTTCTTCTTGTGAATGGGAGTAGCTGTCACATCTCTTCTCAGATATAAGCTGCCACCATTCTAGCGAGTCTTTCACTCTGTATTTTTTTAGTCTCTATACATTTCTTTCATTAATAGAAATCGTGTATTACTGTATATCTGTGTTTATGGTTGCATCTCTGATACATTTCTGTGATATTATTGAATATCTGCGATATCTCTGTGCATTTCCTTATTATATCTCCGCTCTCATTTCGTGCCGAAAATAATCCAGATCAAAGGCATTGCAATTCTTGCCTTGGGTTGCCAATAACTAGGACGTATCTTATGTTTTTGTTGCTTGTTATTGCATTGGTTCTACTTCTCTAGTTGTTTCAACTCGGAAAATTGGATTTGGAACTAAAACTAGCACTCAAACTATTGTGACTAGCTCTTTTTTTTTAGATCTTTGTAGTTATTCCCACAAGCTTGCCACTAGAAATAGGACATTTCACTCATTGTAGGCCGCCTTGATGGTGTTTTACATTTTGAAATACAAGACGAGCGCCATTTTCTATAGGTACTATTTCTATGTAGCTATTTTGAAATGTTGGTATTGAATCTATTTCAAAGGAAAATTGCTCGACCATGTTGAAAATACTATATAATTTGAATATGATTATGCTAGTTGATCAACAACTTATGGCACTTTCTTCTTCGCTTCAACTTATATGGATATAATTCTAGGTAAGCATGATTGGAAAGGAAAAAATATCGTGGTATAATGGTGTATTCATCATTTCCATTCTATGCATGTTAGGTCAATGATAGTAGGTATTGTAGATAATCCTATTTGACCCAATTCAAACCCTGAGTAGTTATCCATTTCTATTGTTTATGGCTTACATAGGTAGAGTGGAACCAATCCTTGTATTGAATGCAACGACTTTCTCTAATTTCTAAGAGAAAGCTTCATTGAATAAAATTTGTATATCGGGTATGTTTGCGGTGAAATTACTTTTCCACCCTAAAAAACATCTTTCTGCGTTGAGAGTAATATGACCTTATCCACTTCTATAATTTTCTCGAGGTTGCCTTCAAGTTCTATTGATCTAATAGAAGTGATGTGAGTGGCCTATAAGAACCAGTTGAATTCCTGTTGTTGAAGATGTGCTTATAGCTCCCATTACTCATGATCAAGAGCTAAATATAGGTTCAATATAGTATGTAGTGGTTTACACCACGTACAAAAGGCGATAGGTGCAACAAAGGTAGTGCAAAGGTCGTGGCAGAGGAAAAATAAAATATCACGATTGGTATCCTTCATGGACAAACCCTCATCACCACAATGAAGGATGAGCATTACTACCTATCTAAAGATAGCATCGGAGAGGTTGATTAATGCTAAATATATATCGAGAATTACTTTCTATCATTAAATGTTTAACTAATTAAATAACGTTTCTAGAGTTGAAACATAGGAGATTGACATCTAAAATGAAAGTCAATTTCCTTTCCTCGATACGAGGCCAAATACTAGGAAGAATATTGTTATTTTTGATAGAAATATATGAAACTATAAGATTAGAAATAATCTCAATGCATGGAAACTTAGTTTCATATGATCGGTTCTACTTACTCCAAACTAGTTTCAAGTTTTAAGAAAAATGACAAATTAATTACCATATTCCAAGCCTAAAAGGTGGGGACTAATAGTGCTTACCTTATTTAGAAGGTAAGGTCATATGGTTTCATATATTAGGAGAAAGAGGCATCTCCAAAAGCTACATGTTGTCTCTCTTTGCTTATGCATTTGGAAACTAATTACTTCCTTGAACTTTGGAGCTTATAGGAATTTTTTCATCTCTCTCCATATGCATTTGGTAACCAGTTGCTTCCTTGGACATTTGATTTCGTGGACATTATTTTCGATAAATCTTTGACTATATTTCATATACATTAATTTCGATAAATCTTTGGCAAGTGCACATAAAATATTTATTGTTCATCTCCATGCCCATGAAGGAGATTGTTTGTAAGTGCTTAAGGATAAGGAAGAACTTTTCTCACTTTCTACGAATATCTTCCTAAATGGGCATCTCACTTTTCTTCAAGTAGAAGATATTAAAATAGAACAAATGTAAGTGGTTGTTTCTAATAAACACAATAGCTATGCAATTGTTTACAACTTACACACAATTAATATTCATGACTATACTCCATGTAACACACCTACTATCTACTCAATTATAACATGCACAAGGTTTGAAGGGACATTCATGTATCTCTATTTGATGTTGAAATTATATTGGTACTATATGGTCCTCTCCATATATTTTCTAGTTTTTCATTATTAAAACATATATTGGGGTTCTTAGAAAGACAAAATATGAAAGCCTTGAACCATCCCTTTCGAATGCAGGAGTACATCATTTTAAATTATGGAATCCTAGGTAAGTATCCAATTATTTTTGTTCCATTGTAGAGCAGTTGAAGGGGGCACAAAAGCCTTTGGATATCCAGAAAATCGACAACCTACACATAATGGAGGGCCCAACAAGGTGGTATTAAGGAATGAGTGCATGTCGTTGGATCCCCTCACCAATTGAAAAATTGGGAAAAAGAAGGGGATCCCATGGGAGATTGAATGGAGATGGTTTGTAATGGACCATGGTAGCTGGGTGAGTTCTTCTCAATCGAACAAAGGATGAGGTATAATAATACCATTCAATGAATGATACCATGAGTTAGTCAATGAGAAAATTATGGTGGTCGTTGGTCATAAATGATATGGTGGATAAATACATGAGAGGCCCCATAGTCATTTGTCAGGGAGGTTGGTTTAATAGTTTAGGGATTTCAATGAACGTAGATTGAGCATGCAAGGGGATGGTAATCTCATTCATGATCATTAATTCAAACAGAGATAGGAGAAAAATGATAGGTCACACAATGGAAGAAGGAAGATCTCATGAATCTCATTGTAATCCTGGCCAAGATTTAAATTGATGGGCAGTTTGAGGCTTTTGAGAGGTGCATAGCCCATATTTTTGCGAAAGAGGAAGAACCCGGTGAGACATAGATGTAATGTTTGAAGTGTTAATTTAATAGACTAGTGTTTCATGTAGATTTTCCTCCATTAATGGGTTTTGTGCATTTCTTTGAATTGCATTGTTGTGTGCTCCTAGTAATTACAACATCTATAGTTAATAGACTGTCTACACTACTAATGTATCAGAGCATGTTTGATCCCCAAATGTGAGTGATAATGACACACCGATGTTTTGACATGGTAAAACCCTATGGGGAAACATCCAAGACCCTCACTAACGTGGGCACTTGGACCAATTTATTAATGCGAAAGAAACATATTACATAGAGATTTACAAGAGAGTTTATCACAATTGATCATCAGTAAATGACCCTTAGTAAAGAATGATCTCTAGAAGAGGATAGCCTAACTGGAATCCAAGTAGAAGAAACCCACATGAGTGCTCCAATGTTTTTGAGGAAATTATGAATCCCTTAAAGGTCGAGTGATTCCTAGAGGAAGAGTAGGACAATTCAACTGAACACGTTTCAATTGTGGACCAAATGGGCACCAAAATTATATGTGTCTAGAGAAATTATATGTCAGTTGAATACAAGAATAAAGAACATGTAAAGCTCCATTAGTGAAGATTACAATTGGGTTTATTGTTGGAGACAACACATATTTTAATTGAGGGAAATGGCTTAGGCTCGAGATTGCAACAATATTTTCCATAATAGGGATTTTGGTCCCAACAACAATAGTGGTGAAGGTGGTCTAAAATATATCTATTCCAAGAAAGAAAAAGTGGAAGAACTATGATTTTATTAGCATATCTTTGCACATGCCTGTGTTAGGTTATTTACACACTTAGGAGTTAGTTAAGATAAACTTGGTACAATATTTCCTTAGGTTAAAGTGTGTTTCTTTAGTATGCATTTGTAGTTATGTAATCTGACAGTCAAAATTTGTTCTAGACATAAAGTGATCTAATGACTCATATTCTCCTTGATACTAATGGCTATATTGATTCGACTAACCCCACTCATATTTTTTGGGGGGTGATGCACCTTTAGAACATGTTGTCTCACAATGTATTCATCCTTTGGTTGATGAAGTGCTCATTCTGATGCAATCTTTGACTGACACCACTCTTCGTTTCGAGGGTGATTTACCTTCAAACCATGTTGTCTCACAGTCTATTCAGCTAGTGGTTGAGGAAGTGGTTGTTCCGATGAAATATTCGGTCGACCCCACTCTTCTCTTGGAGAGTGCTATGTTTACCAAATGGTCATGCAGATGCAATCTTCTGTTGATCCCACTCTTCTATTGGAGAGTGTTGAGTCTACCAAAGTGGTCATGCTGATGAAATATTTAGCTGATCCCACTCTTCTAATAATGAGTTATGTGTATACCAACTATGTTTTTAGCATTTCCAGTTCAGTACTTTCAAAACAAGGGGACATTCCGTCCACTTCGATCACACCCCCTCCAAGTCCTAGGATGGTTTCCTTTGATTGGAATGACCTTGTTGAGCCTCGCCTTCCTTCTTATACGCCTTTTCAAATAAGGGTTGAATTTAATTCAAGAAATATTTACCGATGCATTGTAGATGAAGGGGACTCTGCAAGTATTTTATCCTCCTGGGATTGGAAACCTTTGAGTTTTCCTGAGCTTGTGACTGCTTGTCACGAGTTGTTGGATTTAGACAGACGTCCTAGTGAATATTTGGGGATTCTTCCTCAATTTCCTATCTCATTAGGTGGTAAGATTTTCATTTTTTATGTTATAGTGGCGCAAGGCCCGTTATATTTCATTATGCTTCTCGGGTGTGATTATGTATATGCTATGAATGTTGCAGTGTGTCCTCTCTTTCGGGTGATGCATATTCTTCACAATGGAATCATTTTCATTAACAAGCAATTGGCATCCGATAATAACCATCCTAATTCATCGTTAGTTCAAGATGCCCCTTTATATATAAAAAATATTCATGTAGACTCTACCCTGCCACAGGTAAATTATGTGGCATCTTATCCTCCGTGTTCAATTTCTCCTGAGTAGGAACTTGTTCGTGACTCATTTTTTCCTTCACGAGACTTGGTCTCAATAATTGATCCATTGGTTTATCCAATGAGGGAATGTGAGCCCTTTCTTCAACCACTTAGTTTGAGTGATATTGAGTTTCCTTTCTAGTCTAATCTCGTTGTTTGTAGATCCTAAATCCCTTTTGCTTGTGATTCTTTCTTGATAGGCTCTTCTAGTCCTGGACAGAACCTTCATCGTCATATGGAATATGGTCAGTTTGCTTCCCCATTTGGGATTGTCAACCCTCCTCGTTTGACTGATTTATCAGATTTTGAATTTCCTTCCGATGAGGCTATCCTTGAAGCCATGACTATGGTTTCTATACCATGAGAAGACTTACATCGTGGTTTGTGTTTTCTTCTCTTTTGGGAGACTTTCCAGGTTGACTATCGAAGAGACACTTGTTCAAATCCTAGCACTGGGATCTAATTGAACTACTACCATGCATGAACCATAAGCTCGTGCGGTTCTTTGTACCATATTGTATTGTCCATGTTTGTTGTTTTCAAGTTTTGTATTCAATAGCACCTCTTATTTTCTGAAGTTTCTATCTATATTGGATTTATTAACTTATGTATGAGTGTTATTGGCCTTATATGCAGGATCTTGGAGACATTTTTCTTTGAAATTTTCTCATCGTATCGTTCCGTTCTAACAGGTATTGACAGCGAAACTAGCATATAGGCTAGATTTTTTCCTACTTGCATTTTTTGTATTATCCATTTTCCTGGTTCATTTAGCCTCAGGATTGACCCCACTAAATTGAGACACTAACCTTCCTTGTTGATAAGTGTGTCGTACTTTATGTGGTAGATCCTTCCTTCGATGGGCATCCTAGTTAGATCCTTGTTTTCCATTTGGTTTCCATGCCATAGTACTTCAAGGGCACGAGAGTCCTGTTTAGTCCCGCCATGACTTTGTGTTGAAGCCTCATACTTATTCTTCATCTTTCTCTAGCCTATACCCGAGGGAATCCCTAATGAGAATGTTTTGTTGTCTTTCAAGCTCGCTTCAATTTTGAAAGAAAGATCCAAAGAGAATTTATTTATTCTTTTCGATCTCATATGGATTACTTGAGAAAAGAAGACCCCCTGGAGTCTTCTTTAATCCCTTTTCAGACTCTCTAGATTGAAAATATTGTCGAGCGATCTTCTTTCACTTCATGCTTGTCAAACTCAAATTTGAGGGCACATTTGTCTGGTGATAGTTTACCTATTTTTTGGTCTAGATAGATAATTTTAGGAATAAAGGTATTCCCTAGGAACTTCGGTTTGCTAGGAGAGTATTCGCAAGCATAATTTTAACCCTTTTTCGAGCCTGCGGGACTAAATTTTTGAAAAAGTAACATTCTCCTTTGTTTTGGTTTATCTCTTTTTCGTGCCTTGGATATTACCAATGAAAAAGGAACTCCCTCGGAGTCCATATTTAATATCCTTTCAATCTCCCTAAATATGAAAAAAATTTGAGTGACCTTGTTCCTTTCACACTCGTTAATTGGTCCAGATAGAACATCTATTTGGGATGATTTTAACCCTTTTTCCAGCCAATAGATTATTTAGGAAAAAGGTATGCCTAATGAGACTTGTCTTGACACGAGAGTTCTCCAAAGTTATATTTTATACTTTTTCGGGCTAAGGAGACTAAACCTAGAAAAAGGTTGCGAGTCAATAGTTAAGCTCTTTTCAGTTTACTTAAAATTGAAAATATAGACGATTTGTCTTGTCTCAATAACACTCAATAAATGGTTTTGAAGAGACATATTTTCGGTATAAGTTTAACCCTTTTTCGAACCAACTAGAATAATTGCGAAAAAATAAATACCAAGAATCTTATGTGATCGTTTTTCAGACTCTCTAAAACGTGAAAAAACCACCGAGTTTAGCTTCCGTGGGATCGTAAAAATTTGCATGCAACGAGTCTGGCTTTGTCATGCTTAATCGCACTATGGGTCTCATCTTTACGTCATTGGCCTAATTCCAGATCCATCTTTCTCTCAATTATGACCTTCAAATCATTCCTTAAATGCAAGCCTTGCAACACTTTTTTCCTTTGCGATCTGACACCTTGACCCATGGAGGAATTTTCTCGAGTGTCCTTATCCTCCACATGTCTCCTTGCACCGAGCATCAGTATGTTCAATGCGCCTCGAACTAGTTTTCTTTCCCGCGACACTCGTTCCTCCTCTATAACGTAGCATTCTTTTATTCCTTTTCAACATCGTTAAAAATTTGAAAAAGACAACAAAATCAAATATTCCAAAAAGAGGGGATGGGATATATAAATTATTTTTCGGCTGCAAGATAGTCACCCTTTGACAAAGATCATCCTTTCGTTTGTTTTCCAAGCATTGGGATCTAGTATGACCTTCAAGAGTTATTCTCGCTACATAGAGCTATGTCCCCTTCCGTTTGGTCACTCTTCTAAACATATGGAGAGTTTATGGTGCATCCTGCATCACCGAATTATGTCAATGTTACATTGCCTGAGTCTCATCATTTTTCATTCTTTTTTGCAAGGGAATTTTTATCCAACCTGAGTCATCCATTTTGAATTTTGTCTCTTGACCTTCATGAGTCAACCATCCCGAGAGTCTATTCAAGTTTGGATTCAAAATAGATGAAGTTATGTGACTGATGATCGGGATCCTCCAATCTTTCCCCGATGACATGTCGAAGACCTCAGAGTAGTGAGTCTTAAACTCCTATTGTAATACTACCTGAGATATTGAAGATATTGAAGTCGGTTTTCAAGCTATGTTGTTCTCATCTCCAGCCGTAGGCGTCAATACTTCTTTGTATTTCTAATGGGTATACTTTATATGACATGGATATTTAGTGTACTTGATTGGCATCCATGATTAGTTCATCCCGAGCATGGGTATGACCACCTCAGAGAGATTATTATTATTTTGAAGATGGTGTGCTCCCGAACTGTTGTCCTGTGCTCACTCAACTTTGTGCCTTCCAACTGGTAAAGATATTGTAATGTATTCCAGCCATCAATTTCTCTTTTGACCTCACACATTAGGGGGAATATATTATAGCCCAAAAATTCCCTACCCATGCATACATGGCAATGGCCTTTTAACTTACACAATTTTCCAAATTACCGTTGAGAATATTTCTTTAAGAAAACATTTTTTGGAGCATGTACACATTCTGCTCCACTATTGCATGCGTACACATGCTAGTTGCATACTAGAGAACCCGTGTTTACCTCCAAAATTTTCAAAAAATAAAAAGTTGCAGGGATTTTGGTGGAGTTAGCAGGCTATTGGAGGTTTCCCAACCATTTTACCCATTGTAGCACATCCCTAAACCGAATAACCATATTTTTGTCATATAAAAATAGGTCTTGGGATCTCATTCCGACATCAAGAAAGGGAAAAGAGAAACTCTGCCAAAATTAATTCCTCCTCTAGCCCAAGTTTTGCATCCCTTTCTGAGATTTGGCCTCAACATTCCCTCTTCATCCTTTTCTCCTTATACAATCCCTTCTATTTCCCAAAGAGATCGTTGATTGTAAGAGGTGGCATGGGAATGATGCACTTGGAGAAGAAGTAAGAGGAGCCTGGGCCTTGTTCGTGAAGCATTTTTATTATCAAGAAGGTTGTAATATTTTAATCCTCAGTTTGAATAAGAGTTCTTTTCATGTCCAAATTCATTGCATATTTGTATCTTTATTGCTTAATACATCTACTTTTAAATCTGAACGCTAACATTGATAAGTAGAGATTGCATATTTATAGCATATTTTTCCTAAGTGTTCTTGCAGGTTAGCCTCAGGAGGAGACACGCAGCTTAGGAAACTACAAAGGTGAAGGAAGTTTGCATCGGACGTTAGGGACTAAGGTACACTTATCCGTCTTCCTTCTTCTAATTTTTTTGTTTGTTTGGGTAGTTTTTGGATAGCTTATGATTAGGGCTGTCTTTTAATGGAAGTTTGTGCTCTTCCTATATTCTGACCCAATATAGTAATGAGGGGATTTTCGCCGCTAACACTACCTTGAATACTTTTTGTCTTTTTGAAGGGGCTACACATGTAACTGGATAGAAGAAAAAATCATGTTTTTGTGTGATGACGAATTAGACATAGGAATTCCATGAAAAAAGATCATAACACCTATGAATTCCATGGGAATATAACTATATATATTTTTTTGTATTAATGTAAATACATATTTGGTTCTTGGAAAAAAAAGTTAAAATTTGAATTAATAAAAAATCTGTGAACAAATTGTACAATAAGGTTTTACAAATAAAAAATGATGATTATAAGACATGCTCTAGGATCCACATTTAAGAATAGACCTATATACCTTTTCAAACTTCCAATTTAATAATTTGTTTGAAGCCTACAATTATACTATTTGAGAAACTGAGATAGTAAAAATATTTTTCGATAGAAAATTCTATACTAATGTTCTTGTTTGGGATTGAGTCAGGTGTTCAATTACATATTTACCTTTCCTTTTAGATTTCTTTCCAGCAACTTAAGTCCAAACTTATTAATTGTAATGGGGCATAATGTATGCATCGTAAATCAAATTAACTTCTTCTTCTTCCTCTTCGATAGGGATGAGTGCAAGCCTTGGAGTGGTTGTCAAGTTTCCCATGGAGCCTTTATTTTTCCTTGGGTGTATCCTCCCCAGAGTTTCAGTGATATTTATAAGGGGAAAGGACTCACACATGAATTAGTGGGGCTTCGAGTAACAATTATATATTCTTTGTCTCTTGACCCAAAGTGACTTTTCCTATAGTGCTCTTGATTTCTATCATCTAATGGTTCAGCTTAACACTATGTCACCATGTAGTATTCAATTTTGTTTCATTTTGAAAAAGGATCCTTCAAGATTTGGTTCCATAAAATGAGGTACATGTTTTCATTTAGGGTGGGAGAAGATTGTGCTCCCAACCTTAGAAGTGATCTACAATGATATTTAACATGCTCATAGTCTAGTTTTTGTTTCCATACATATTCACCTACATTCAACTAGACCTCTTTGGGGAGAACTTTTGAGAGATCCATTTTTGCACATATCCTCATAAGGCCATGCATTATCTTTTAGTCATTTTAGGGTTGTAGTTGTGAAATTTTTGGATGTCATTTATAATATTGAATAGTGTCTTTAGAGGCCAAAATTGAAGGGGAATGTTGAGGAGCCTTACCCATAGCAAGGTCAAGGATAAATTTGATCCATGGATGGATCAAAGTTTGTATGCCAAGGCTTCATGAAAAGGATAACAATTCCCCAAATACATGGACTAGATTTGAAAATATTTCGCCTATCAACAAGTGCATCAAATTCTATAATAAAGAAGTTGCATTCATATAGGTAAATATGAGCCTCTTTTAATAAAAGGGGCTTCCTGCTTCGAGAAACCCAATTATGAAAATATACCGAATAATGCCACAAGCCAGTGAATGAACATATGACCTCATAATTTTGGTAGAATTCAATCTAATCCTTGATTTTCTTAGCCACAAAATGGTGGGAACAAAATTTTCCATTTCCATAGAAACATAACATGAGGAACATTGGGTGAATTCATAAATTCGTAGAGATAAAACAACATCATGAAAGAAAATCTTACTAATTGTAGTGGATCTGATTTATGTGCGATAAGAGACATGGAAAATTGGTTTGGTAAATAAGAATCCAAACCCCAACTAGGGAAACTAGGTTGAGGGGATCTCTAATCCATGGATGGCTGAGCAGAGACAACTTTTGAGAATAGTTCCCAATGACTAGGGTTGAAACCCTAGTGATGGAGGAGGGACACATGAACAATCGTATTCAAGATATTTTTACATTATTCAACTATGTTTCATAATAATAAGGAAATATTGATTAAGAAATTGTTATGAATGAAATCCTTTTAAGTTCCTATAATATTTTTTTTGAACTGGACATGTGAAAACATATTGAATATACACAATAAAAAAAGGTACAAACCTTTAATAATGATAAGGTTGTACTATACAATGAATGAAATCAATAGTACCAAATTTATAGTGCATATCTTTGAGAACCCTCCCATTAAGGATCAATTTGAACTCTTTGGGAAAATGGCATCGAAATGGTGTGCTAAAACAACAACAATTTTTAAATTCTACTTCAAGGTGGTCTACTTGTTTTCTTTTTCTATCTGGTATAGTTTTTTCTTCAGCTGAAGGTGTCCCTTCAGACAAACTGTCTCCTTTTTCTGTTTCCAGTCCAGAATTCTTCGAGGCCCTTTTGCTGACTTCTTCGTCATGGTTATCGTCTTTTGGGCTTTTCTTGCTTACTATACTACGCATCACGACTTCATTTATCTCTTGTTGTTCCTGCTGTGCTTTCTTCAATTTTTCATTGTCGGCCTTGAAAACCTACAGTTCAACAATAAGATTCCTCATTGTTTCCAACACCTCCATGGGTGAGATTCCATCATTGTTCTGTCTTAGATCTCCAGGAGGTCCTTGTTGCGGATTTCCTTCCATCCTAATTTCTGCACTCTCCTGAGTTGCCATAATTTACAAAAACAGAAAGGGATTTCTATTTGTAACCGTAAGATTGATTAGTTTTACATAAGTCGGAATAAATGCTAAGCAGCTAATGTGTCCCTGTTCAGGCCTAGTGTTGTATCTTTTGCTCTGATACCATATGTAATATACCTCAAAAATTGTCTAAAAAAAACAAATTGTTTGTATAAATATCCTTGAATAGTTCAAGATTCAAGCAAGTAAGATTTATGTTATAAATCTTGAGTCTGAAAGTTTGCAAGAGTCCTTACTATCGTCGACTGTCATTACCATTCAAATTAAAGTTTTCTGATCAATGATAAGTGTTTACTCCTCATTTCAATGTTTATTTCAATTCCTGTAATTATAATTACCTTATGAGGCCTCCCGGTTAAACTCAGAGTGCAGATATTTCATAATCCTCCGACCATATTCAAATTCGCCTATGCCATTGGATTTCAAGTACTGGGTCTCGCAATTATTCCATATGACCACTGGCTATGACAACGATCCTAATCAAAATGTCTTTCGGCAAGTCGCAATCCCTGAAATGGGGCCAGATCAATGGTTCACAAAACTCTGATCCCTTCTTTTCTTAATTGAAAGGCTGATGGGATTTTTCGATGTTTTTCCCTTTGAGTCATCATGACTCTAACATTATAAAAATTCATGGTCACAAAATCTCCGAAGTGATCAGAAGGTTCACATAACCCACTGAGATGGATGGTTGACGGGATTTCGGAGTTTTTCATTTCGGGTTTTTGAGACTCACAATAGTCCCTTTCAGAATTTTGTGACTTTATCATTCCTGTCGTGAGTGTCCTTGACACCTCCAACTCCCAGTATCCAAAACTACGAAATGGCAATTAAGTCGGGGTTTCGCATTTCACAATTTTATCATTTTTGTTGTGAGTTTCCTTGACACCTCCAACTCTCGGTATCTGAAACTCTGAAATGGAGATTAAGTCGTTGTTTCAGTACCGTTGATTAAGGGTAACCTGTTTTGTGATGGCAAAATCTATTGTTGGAATTAAAACACTAAATGCGATGTTCATTTTCTTGAATTCCGAATGAGATATGTAATACTATTTTTAAAGGAATTACAGGGTTTCCCTCCCACCTACTTGTAATGGCATACTGGTTATTTTATTGGTGTAATATACTAGTTCCATATTGGCTACTTCCTCGAAAGGATTTTGAAAAGGAAAAATTATTCGACTATTGCCGGCTATATGTGTATCTTGTTTATAGTTGACTCCAGATCACATGATGGTATATGAATTCAATTTGCACATACTGTACTTGCATTAAACACTTTCATTTTGAACATTTAGGTGATTGTGTTGATATTTACATAGTTAGGAATTTACTCAGGGGTATGTTTTAAATTTCAAGACGTTCCTTCTTCCTTGGGCCTTTGCACCTCGCGTGATTAGTTCTGGTAATTAAACTGTGTTAATTTGATTCACTCCAATAATTTTCCAACATTTCAACCTATAACTTTTCATTAAACATCAGTTGATATAAAGTTGTGTAACTACTGTAGATGGTCTATAATAATTCTTGGTATTTGCAAGGTCACTTCCGTACTTTAAATATACATATATATATATATATATTAGTGAAAAACCAAACAGAGGTCAATCGAGTTTCGGCGGTTTGTCGAATCCTGAAATGAGAAAAAGTTGTGGACCCAACACTTTGGGGTTTCGGGGTTCGGGATTTTGGGGTTTACGAACACACGATGCACAAACAAAATGAAATAATAAATGCCGAATCACGAAAATCGATTAGGGTGTGGGCCCAACAATTTAGGGTTTTGAGGTTTACTAACTCCTGATGCAAAAGCACTGCACAATGTCAAATGTTGAATTGGGTTTCAATGTAATCGCCGAATCACAAAATTTGATCAGGCAGTGGGGCCACTTCGGGTTTCGGTGTTTGCAAGAACAAAAGAAATCCACGCAACTTGAACCAATAAACTCCGAAATGGAGTCTTTGACATGCTCTAGTCTTTCACATTTGTTTTAATGTCTATTCCCTTGACTGTGAGATGGTACTACCTGAAAGAATCTAATACTCTTGAGAAAGAAAATGTTCCGGATCTCCTTAAGGTTTTCACAAATTTCTAAATTCGTTACAGAATTTGACTGTGGAAAGGGTAGACTTCTCTTTAAATAAAACAAGGGAAACACAAAATCTTCCGATAGGCGTCAATTCCCATGATTGTTTTAGGATCTGATGAACAAAAGGGTTTTTCTAGATTTCCTTAACTTTCTGATGTAGATAGATTACTTCCAGTTTGCGTTTTATTTTCCAATATGTATATATGTGCATAATATATGAGTGCCCAAGTGATCCATAAGGTTCTTGCTATTTCATATTTCTCTTCAATTCTTAAATGTAAAAGACAGGAAGTCTCTTTTAAGATGCATGATTGTTTCGAATTAGCGATACATTTAAATGTTTCCTTTCGGCAAAAATTTACTCAACTCAAATTTCTCAAATTTAGATCTATTTAATACTTCAGTCATAGAAATAAACCCATAACTATGCAGATTGGTCTTCTTCAAGCATTTAGAGTATCCTAACATTTGGACTTCAAATTAAACCTATCTGATTGCTCAAATTTAGATATGTTTAATACTTCAGTCACAAAAATAAACCTATATCTATACAGATTGGTCTTATTTAAGCAATACAGAGTATCCTAGCATTTTGACATCAAATTAAACCTATTTGATTGCTCAAATTTAGATCTGTTTAATACTTCAGTCACAGAAATAAACCTATATCTATACAAATTGGTATTCTTTAAGAAATACAGAGTATCCTATCATTTTGACTTCAGATTAAGCATATTTTGTAGATGGATCTGCTCTCTTACAGTCAAATCGTATTTAAATAAATTTGCCTAGTATTCCAGATTTTCGGGAGCGAAACGTTTACACACAAAACATCCAAGTAGATTCATAATATCAGTTACACACAAAACATCCAAGCACAGAGTAAGGAAAGGTTTACATATTTGAACCAGCCTGCCAAAAAACAATGGGATCAACCACATTCCTTCCAACCGTAGAACAGGGCAGCCAAAACTACTTGCCCGATTCACCCCCTAGCCTGACCATGAATGCAAGAGGGAGAACTTGGAAAAGATTCTCTTCAACAATGTCTTACAGCTCCAGCAGTTTTATGTTGCCTCACACTCAAGCAGTGTTCATAACAACAAGTAAATCAAAAGTCTCCTTTCCCAACATCCTTACTAGTGTCCTGCCTCCTCGCATATTCTATTTATCAATTTTGCCCAGGTCTTTTTCCCTCCCTTGGGAATTTTCTCAGCTTTCTAAATCCCTGATTTTTAGGGCCTTCCAATGGCCAAATCACTAATTTTCCACTTGTAATAATTAGCCTAGAGGTTGTTCCAATACGTTCCCCACTCATGGAGTCATGGTCAGCTAAATTTTACATGGTTGTTCCATTTGTCCTCCTACAATCAATATAAAATATTCTGTTTCCATACAAGTGTCATAGTCAAATAGTTAGTTGGGTCAAATCAGGTCTCTACCCAACAATCAAAATAATTAATTAGAATTACCAAATTCGAAATTCGAAATTTCCATAAATGGCAAAAATTTTCCAAATTCGAATTTACTAAAAACGGAATAAATTTCCAGCAATTTTAAATTTCTAAACTATTTTATTTTTGAGGATGTCACATCCTTTCCCCCTTCAGTAAATAATTGTCCTCAGTGTTCGTTCGTTTCTTGTTACAGGATTGGATGAGATTTCCGCAAATCTCCCTCCAACTCCCAAGTGGCCACCTTAGGACTAAAGTGATTCCATTGCACCTTTACCTGAGTGATGCCTCTATCCCGAAGTGTTATTTCTCTCCGGTCCAGAATGTGCAAGGGTTGTACCTGGAACTCGCCATCAGGTTCCACCTGCACCAAGTTCCAATCAATCCTATGAGTAGGGTCATCAATATACTTTTGCAGCAACGAAACATGAAATAGATTATGAATTCTTAGATTAGTTGGAAGTGCAAGTTGATATGCTACGGGTCCAATTTGAGCTAGTATCTCAAAGAGCCCACAAAACCTGGGTGCCATCTTGGCACAAATCCCTACCTTCAACGAGCTCTTTCGGGATTTGAACTTCAAATAAACATGGTCTCCTACTTGAAATTCCAAGTGTCTTCTTTTTTGATCTGCATAGCTCTTATGTTTGTCCTGTGCTTCTTTCAAGTTATGTTGTACCTTTCTTACAATGTTGTCCAATTCTTAGAGCATGTCTGGTCCAATCATGAGTTTGTCAGTCGAGTTATCCCAGCTAATTGGAGCCATACACTTTCTGCCATACCATATTTCGAAAGGGCTCAACTTAGTCGAAGTTCGGTATGCATTGTTATATGCAAATTCTACCAAGTGCATGTAGTCTTCCCACTTGCTTGGTTTTGTTCTTACATACATGCGAAGCATATCCTTTATGATTTGGTTTGTCCTTTCAGTCTGTCCATCCGTTTGTGGATGATAGCTTGTACTAAAATTCAAGTTAGTGTTTAACCCTGCAAATAATTCCTTCCAAAAAGTGGATGTAAATTTTACGTCTCTATCCGCAATCACCATTTTAGGAATACCATGTAGTCTAAAAATTTCATTCATGAATATTTTAGCAATGTTTATAGCTTTGAAAGTAGATTTTATAGGAATAGAGTGTGCAGACTTACTGAGTTTATTGATTACAACCATGATAGAATCATTATGTTTCTGAGTTTTAGAAAAACCTGTTATAAAGTCCAGTGATATAGTCTCCCATTTCCATTCTGGTACTGGTAATGGCTGTAATAGGCCGACTGGATGTTGGTGCTCGACCTTAACCTGCTGACAATATTGGCACCTAGCCAAGTATTATGTTGTTTCTCCCTTCATATTAGGCCAGAAAAATAGTTTTCTAAGTGTTGTTATTGTTTTCTGGTAACCTAGATAGCCAAAATACGATTTCTTATGCACTTCATCCAAAATTGTTGATTTTCATTCTGCTGAATCTGGTATGTAAAGTCTTTTTTTAAGTCATAATAGTCCTTTCTTGTCGATGCTTAGATCTGGTTTTTTAGAGTTGGCGATACTTCTTTGTAATTCTGTCATTATCTTGGTGTAATTTTCATCGTTGATACCCATCATCCTTATTCTTTGTTCCAGATCACTTTCTAACCTGCTGATGTTTATCTCAAATAACCCATGGACTCTTCTACTTAAATCGTCTGCTACTTTATTTTCCTTACCCTTGATATGTCTTACCTCAAATTCGAATTCGCTCAAGAAGGCTAGCCACCTTGCTTGTCTTGCATTAAGATCTGGTTGGTTAAATAGATATTTCACCCCGCTATTATCCTTCAATAGTAGGAAGTTTCTACCCATTATATAGTGTCCCCACATTTTTAAGGCATGTATTACTGCTACCAATTCCAAGTCATGAGTGACCTAATTTCGCTCGTGTTCTTTTAATTTTCAGGACTCGTAACAAATCATGTGCCCTTCCTGAGTTAGGACACCACCTAGTCCCTCTTTACCTGCATCAACACAAACTGTGAAGTCTTTATCTGGGTCTGCTACCTTCAAAATGGGTGTCGATGTCAATAATTCTTTCAGCTTGTTAAAGCTATCTTGACACTTTTGCGACTAGTTAACCTTGGTTCCTTTATTTTGTAGTGACGTGATAGGGTAGGCTATCTTTGAAAACCCTTCTATAAATCTGCAATAATATCCAGTGATTCCCATGAATGACCAGATATCTTCCATATCCTTAGGTACTGGCCATTCCATAATGACTTTTATCTTTTCCGGGTCTACAACAATACCTTCTGAGGAAATGGCATGTCCTAAATATTGTATTTATTTTTGATAAAATTCACATTTGTCGAATTTTGCATATAGTTTGTGTTTCCTTAATGTTTGCAGAACTATTCTTAAGTGTTCATCATGTTCCTCCTCCATTTTAGAATAGACCATAATATCGTCGATAAATACTACTACGAACTTGTCTAACTACTGACTGAAAATGTTGTTCATCAAGCACATAAATGTGGTTGGTGTATTAGTGAGTCTAAAAGGTATGACTAAAAAATCGTAGTGTCCATATCTTACTCGAAAAACTATTTTGATTATGCCCTCGTCCTTTATCCTAACTTGATGATAACCGGATCGTAAATCCAATTTTGAAAAGATCTTGGCCCCACCAACTTGATTGAACAGATCATTTATCCTTGGTAAGGGGTGTTTGATCTTAATGGTCATTTTGTTCAGTTGTCTATAATCGATACATAGTCTTAGAGTAGCATCTTTCTTTTTTACAAAGAGGACTGGTGCCTGCGATGGTGAAACACTCGGTCTCATATAACCTTTGTCCAACAATTCCTATAATTGGATTTTTAATTCTGTCAGTTCTGGTAGACTCATTCGGTAAGATGCTGTTGAGATAGGGGCTGAACTGGGTAGTATGTCTATGGAGAAGTCTATTTCCTTTCTAGGAGGTAATTCTGGTATCTCATCCATAAACATGTCTCTGAATTCACGTAGGAGAACAAAGTCTTCTAAATTTGTCTTATCTTCTTTTTCTAATAGATTCGTCACTTGGATGGGATAAACTTGACATCCCTTTCTAATACATTTATTGAGTTGCATCGTTGAAACTTGTCTGACTGATACAGGTTTTTGTATGCCGTGGGTTGTTCTAATAGTTCCAAAATTATCTTTATTGCTAAGTATCTTTGTATAACATTCTAGTACTACTTTTTGTTGTTCCAACCAATCCATATCGATAGTCATATCATAAGATACTAGTGGTAGGATGGTCAGATTGGTCCTTATCTTTTGACCATCTAAGTTGAACTCAAGATTAAAAATAAAGTCAACTACTTTCCTTTTAGTGCATGTTACTAGTTGTGCAAGCCATTATTTTGCATGCTTTAGTTTCTTAAGTTTATTCGACTCTACTACATCGAGAGTAATATAACTCTACATAGCTCCAGAGTCAATTAAAACAGAAATTCGAGTGTCATTGATTTTACCTTCGATTTCTACCACCGAGAACTGGTGGTCAACTTGTCGACCATCTATGCCTGCATTTATCTGATGCAGGTTTCTGCACACGTCTCCCACTGTCGAGGCTTCCTGCAGATTATGAACAACAGTTATGTTTGCTGAAGTTAAATGTGGATAGCTCCTTCTTAGATGAGGCTCTCCACACTCCCAACACTTTAATGGCTCGCGGGAGTTGTCCCCAAACTTCTTTGTTCCCAGGTTTACCGGTTTACCACTACCTTGTGTATTCAAATGATTGGAGTGAAAATCCTTCCTTGGGAAACTTTTTGCTGCATTATGATAAGGAGTTGGCTGGTATCCCTTTTTTCGTTGGTTCTTTCGATGTTTCTTTTTATCCTTCCAGGTATTGGGAAAATCTACCCGTTGTTTATACTGGTCATATCACATTCTTACTTTCCTGAATACCTCACTCAAGGATTTGGGGTTGTCAAACTCAATTATGTCCTAGTAGGCCTGTGGTAAACAAATTAAGAATCGCTGAATTTTTACTTTATCCTCCCGGATGTACGGTACGATCCTTAGTAGTTCCATAAATTTATTTATAAGGTCCTCCATCGTCATCTATCTGAGTCGTAACTCATAAAATTCTTTCGTCTTCCTTTCATAATAGCTTTTAGAAAGGTATTGTTTCTTGAAATACTTCTTAAAGTTAGACCACTCCAACTATTTCTCCTTAGACCCTTGGCCAACTCAGGTCCTGCAACCAAATGTTGGCCTTCCCCTTCAGATTGTACATGGCCATTCTGACCTTCATGTTGCTGGAATAGTCATAGATCTGGAAGTGTTTTTTGATGTCCAACAACCATGGCTCAGCTTCTTCTCCTTTCCTGGATTCTCCATCAAAGGTAGTTGGTTTAATCTTTTTAAATTCTCCTTCAAGGTGGTCTCCTTGTTTTCTTTTTCTGTTTGGTATAGTTTTGTCTTCAGTTGAAGGTGTCCCTTCAGATGAACTATCTCCTTTTTCTATTTCTGGTCCAGAATTCTTGGAGGCCCTTTTGCTGACTTATTCATCATGGTTATCATCTTTTGGGATTTTCTTGGTTATTATACTACGAAAAAGGACTTCATTTATCTCTTGTTGTTCCTGCTATGCTTTCTTCAATATTTCATTGTCGGCCTTGAAAACCTGCAGTTCAACAATAAAATTCCTCATTGTTTCCAACACCTCCATGGGTGAGCTTACATCACTATTGTGTCTTGGATCTCGAGGGGGTCCTTGCTGTAGATTTCCTTCCATCCTAATTTATGCACCCTCTTGAGCTGCCATAATTTACAAAAATAGAAAGGGCTTTCTATTTGTAGCCATAAGATTTATTTGTTTTACATAAGTTGAAATAAATACTAAGCAGCTGATGTGGCCCTATTCAGGCCCAGTGTTATAGCTTTTTCTCTAATACCATATGTAATATACCTCAAAAACTGTCTAAAAACAAAGAAATGTTTGTATAAATATCCTTGAGTAGTTAGAGATTCAAGAAAGTAAGCTTTATGTTATAAAGCTTGAGTCTGAAAGTTTGCAAGAGTTCTTACCGTCATCGACTGTCATTACCATTCAAATTAAAGTTTTCTGATCGATGATAAGTGTTTACTCCTCATTTCAATTTTTATTTCAATTCCTGTAATTATATTACTTTCCGAGGCCTCCCAGTTCAACTCAGAGTACCAATGTTTCATAATCCTCCAATCATATTAAAATTCACCTATGCCGTTGGATTTCATGTGATGGGTATTACACTTATTCCATATGCCCACTGGCTGTGACCATGAGCCTAATCAAAATGAAGTTCACACTTCGGCATTTCGGCAAGTCGCAATCCCCGAAATGGGGCCAGATCAACGGTTCAAAAAACTCCATAATCTGATCCCTTCTTTTCTTAATCGAACGACTGATGGGATTTTTTGGCGTTTTTCCCTTCGAGTCATCGTGACTCCAACATTATAAAAATTCATGATCATAAAATCTCCGAAGTGATCGGAAGGTTCACATAACCCACTGAGATGGACGGTTGACGGGATTTCAGAGTTTTTCCTTTTGGGTTTTCGAGACTTGCAATAGTCCCTTTCATCCTTTTGCGGATTTATCATTCCTATCGTGAGTATCATTGACGCCTCCAACTCCCGATATTCAAAACTCTCAAATGGAGATTAAGTCGGGGTTTCACATTTCGCGATTTTATCATTCTTGTTGTGAGTGTCCTTGACACCTCCAACTCCCGGTATCCGAAACTCCGAAATGGAGATTAATTCGTGGTTTCAGTACTGTTGATTAAGGGTAACCCGTTTTGTGATGGAAAAATCTATCGTTGGAAGTAAAACACCGCATGGGATGTTCATTTGTTTCAATTCTGAATGAGATATGTATTATTATTTTTAAAGGAATTACAGGGTTTCCCTCCCGCCTACTTGTAATGGCATACTGGTTATTTTATATATTTAATATACTAGTGCCATATTGGCTACTTCCTCAAAAGGATTTTGAAAAGGAAAAACTACTCGGCTATTGTCGGCTATATGTGTATCTTGTTTATAGTTGACTCCAGCTCGCATGATGGTATATGAATTCAATTTTCACTTACTGTATTTGCGTTAAAGACTTTCCTTTTGAACATTTAGGTGATTGTGTTGTTATTTACACAGTTAGGAATTTACTCAGGGGTATGTTTTAAATTTCGGAATGTCCCTTCTTCCTTGGGCCTTCGTGCCTCTCGTGATTAGTTCTGGTAATTAAACTGTGTTAATTCGATTCACTCCAATAATTTTCCAAAATTTCAACCTATAACTTTTCATTAAACACCGGTTGATATAAAGATGTGTAACTACTGTAGATGGTCTATAATAATTCTTTCTATTCACAAGGTCACTCTCGTACTTTAAATATACATATATATATCTTAGTAAAAAAAAAAACAGAGGTCAATAGGGTTTCGGCAATTACAAATGCCGAATACAAAAAACAAAAGACGACACGGTGTTCTGAATCCTGAACTGAGAAAAAGTTATGGACCCAACACTTTGGGGTTTCGGGGTTCGGGATTTCGAGGTTTACGAACACACGATGCACAAACAAAATGAAATAAGAAATGTCGAATTGCGAAAATCGATTAGGGTGTGGGCCCAACAATTTTGGGTTTCGGGGTTTACTAACTCCTGATAAAAAAACACTACACAACGTCAAACGCCGAATCGCAAAATCATGAAAAAGGTATGGGGCCCAACCAATATCGGGTTTCGACATTTGGTAATGCTTGATGCAAGAACAACATACAACGGTAATCGTCGAATCACTAAACTCAATCAGGCTGTGGGGCCACTTCGGGTTTCGACGTTTGCAAGAATAAAAGAACTCCACGCAACTTGAACCAATAAATTCCGAAATGGAGTCTTTGACATGCTCTGGATTTTCACATTTGTTTTAATGTTCCATCCCTTGACTGTGAGAAGGTACTACCCAAAATAATCTAATACTCCTGAGAAAGAAAATGTTCCAGATCTCCTTAAGGTTTTCACAAATTTCTAAATTTGTTACAGACTTTGACTATGGAAAGGGTAGACCGCTCTTTAAATAAAACAAGGGAAGCATAAAATATTTTGATAGGCATCAATTCCCATGATTGTTTTAGCATCTGATAAACAAAAGGGCTTTTCCAGATTTTCTTAACTTTCTGATGTAGATAGATTACTTCTAGTTTGCGTTTTATTTTCCAATACGTATATATGTGTATAATATATGGGTGCCCAGGTGATCCATAAGGTTCTTGCTATTTCGTATTTCTCTTCAATTCTTAAATGTAAAAGACAAGAAGTCTCTTTTAAGATGCATGATTGTTTGTAATTAGCGATACATTTAAATGTTTCCTTTCGGCACAAATTTACTCAACTCCGATTACTCAAATTTAGATCTATATAATACTCCAGTCACAAAAATAAACCCATATCTATGCAGATTGGTCTCCTTCAAGCATTCAGAGTATCCTAGCATTTCGACTTCAATTTAAACCTATCTGATTGCTCAAATTTAGATCTGTTTAATACTTCAGTCATAGAAATAAACCTATATCTATACATATTGGTCGTCTTTAAGAAATACAGAGTATCCTATCATTTCGACTTCAAATTAAACCTATCTGATTGCTCAAATTTAGATATGTTTAATACTTCAGTCACAAAAATAAACCTATATCTATACAGATCAGTCTTGTTTAAGAAATACAGAGTATCCTATCATTTTGACTTCAGATTAAGCCTATCTTGTATATGGATCTACTCTCTTAAAATCAAATCGTATTTAAATAAATTTGCATAGTATTCCAAATTTTCGGGAGGTACCACTCCATAATTTAGACTGTGATTGTAAATTTACTACCATGATAGATATCATCCATTGAAATAATTATTTTGATTTAGAACACGTAGATGCATAATATCATTTACACACAAAACATCGAAGGACAGAGTAAGGAAAGGTTTACATATCTGAACCGGCTTGCCAAAAAACAAAGGGGACAACCACATTCCTCCCAACCGTAGAACAGGACGACCAAACTACTTGCCCGATTCACCCCCTAGCCTGACCATGAATCCATGAGGGAGAACTTGGAAAAGCTTCTCTTCAGCAATGTCCTACAACTCCAACAATTTTCCCTTGCCTCACACTCAAGCAGTGTTCATAACAACAAGTAAATCAAAAGTCTCCTTTCCCAGCATACTTGGCAGCGTCCTGCCTCCTCGCATATGCTATTTATGAATTTTGCCCAGGTATTTTCCTCTAACTTGGGAATTTTCGTAGCTTTCTAAATCCCTTATTTTCAGGGGCTTCCAATGCCCAAATCACTGATTTTCCACTTGTAATAATCACCCCCGAGGTAGTTCCAACATGTTCCCCACTCATGGAGTCATGGTCAGCTAAATTTAACATGGTTGTTCCATTTGTCCTCCCGCAATCAATATAAAATATTATGTTTCCATACAAGTGTCATAGTCAAATAGTTAGTTGGGTCAAATCAGGTCTCTGCCCAACAGTCGAAATAATTAATTACAATTACCAAATTCCAAATTCGGAATTGCCATAAATGGAAAAAAAATTCCAAATTCGAATTTAGTAAAAAAGGAATAAATTTCCAGCAATTTTAAATTTCAAAAATATTTTATTTTTGGGGATGTCACACTTGATTGACATCCATGATTAGTTCATCCCGAGCATGGGTATGTCCACCTTAGAGAGATTATTATTATTTTGCAGATGGTGTGATGTCGAACTGTTGTCATGTGCTCACTCGACTTTGTGCCTTCCAACTGGTAAAGATATTATAATGTATTCCATCCATCAATTTCTCTTTTGACATCACACATTAGGGGTAATATATTATAGCCCAAACATTCCCTACCTATGCATACATGGCATTGGCCTTTTCACTTAAACAATTTTCCAAATTACTGTTGAGATTCTTTCTTAAAAAAAATATTTTTTGGAGCATGTACACGTCTTTCTCCACTATTGCATGCGTACACGTACTAGTTACATACTAGAGAACCCTTGTTTACCTCCAAAATCTGCAAAAAATAAAAACTTGAAAGGATTTTGGAGGAGTTAGCAGGCTATTGGAGGTTTCCCAACCATTTTACCCATTGTAGCATGCCTCCAAACCGAATAACCATATTTTTGTCATATAAAAAAAGCTCTTGGGATCTCATTCCGACATCAAGCAAGAGAAAAGAGAAACTCTGCCAAAATCCATTACCCCTCTAGCCCAAGTTTTGCAACCCTTTCTAATATTTGGCCTCAACATCCCTCTTCAGCCTTTTCTCCTGATACAATCCCTTCTATTTCAGCAAAGAGATTAGTTGATTGTGAGAGGAAGCATGGGAGTGATGCACTTGGAGCAGCAGTAAGAGGAGCTTGGACCTTGTTCGCGAAGCGTTTTTATGATCAAGAAGGTTGTAATATTTTAATCCTCTGTTTGAATAAGAGTTCTTTTCATGTCCCAATTCATTGCATATTTGTATCTTTATTGCTTAATACATCTACATTTAAATCTGAACGCTAACATTGATAAGTAGAGTGTTAGGGTCCTAACCCGCACATAGGTAGATCAATATATTTGAATGTAATAAAGGTTAATATTAATAAGGCCTTTTAATAAAATAGAATAAGGAAGATGTTAGAAGACCTAATAGAAGCTTTCGCTTCTAGAAAGATGATGCAGGAGCATCTCTCCACGTCAGCCAACCAGCCAGCCAGCCACATCGAGCGCATGCATTCAATGCTAAAGAGGGAGGCACAAGCTCATTTGAATTTAAAATTGAATGTAATTAAATGTTGTAGGCTGGTGAGCCATAGAAGATGTGCCTTTGTGTAGGCGTTAGGTAGATCGGATTTAATGCTATATCGGCTGAGATCTAGATCTAGATGCTGGACTAGACAACCATTTATTGTAATTGAATAGAGTAGGTAGACCTGGAGGGAAGCGCTCGATGAGCCCCTCAGGTAAA
>SNQJ01S0072339.1:25881-38025 GCA_010110895.2 Picea sitchensis
TCATTTTGAGTAAGTTGTTGTATATGAGTGAGGATTGAGTTGAGAAGAGCCAGAGAGAGCTCAGGAACACCTTGTAAATACAGGCATTTGCCAATTTAATATAATAGAGCAGTTTTTCCTGCATTTCTGTGTTGAATGGATGTATGCGTGTGTTCTCTATGTATGATATGAATGTATGTGTGTTAGGCATTTGCAGGAGTGTGTTTGATTTCAGGGTTGAAGGTCCTTGAGGCTTCACACCAGGAGGGTGTGACAGAACGTTGGGGGTTCTGAGAGCCGTGCACAAAGGTTGCACTTCTGAACACTGCGGAGTTCAGAAAAAGGCGTGCTATGGCACAAGAGATGGAATCAACAACTCAGAGGAGTGACAACCTCAAGGTTGTTGAATACCTTGGAGGTAAGGCTGTGTATGAGAGACACAGTTGTAGACATAATTCTGCTGTGAATTATGTAGAGCTCTGCCAAGTGGGCATCGAGCATATGCATAGTGGTGCTGAAGAAGAACTCTGCTGAGAGTTTGAAGGAGGAACAGAATCATTGAGGATTCTAAGAGCTCTACCAGGAGGGCATTGAGAAGGTGCAAAGGGTGCATAGAAGGGACAGAACTGTTGAATGTCCTGTGGAGAAGATACTCTGCCAGGAGGGCATCAAGTCAGTGTGCAGGTAGGCACAAGAAGAAAAGAACTCTTTGAGTTCTGGAAGCTGGAGGAAGGGTCCACTGAGGAATCTGTATAGGGTTGTTGAACACCCAGGAAGACTCAGCAAGGGGTTGCTGGAGTGAAGAATAGGCTTGTAGGGATCCATACATTCTCCATCTGTGGGAGAAGGAAGATAAAAATCCCTCAAGGGGTCTGAGTGTTTGCAGAAGCTTAAGAGGAACATAGTTTTCACACGCATTGGCGAAGCTCAGAGTTGAGGAGTTCGCAAGAGGAAAGAGCGCAAAGGTCGAAGCCTTTGAGAACATGAAATTCTTCCAAGTCTGGGAGAAAGTGCGTAGGAAGCTCAGGAGAGCTCAGCAACCATCGGATCGACGGAGGAGAGAGATCTGGACCGTTGAAGATTCACGTCCAGGAAGGCATCAGAAGAAGCGCACAGAAGAGGAGAGTGACAGCCGTTGNAAATCCCATAAGTCGTTGGATCGAGAGAAGGTGCGTAGAGTTTAATATCAGGATGAGCGTAATGAGGAAGAATAGATTTGAGCCGTTAGATCTGGTTTAGGATCACCGCCAGTCGTTGGATCTGCAAAAGTTGCGAGGGAGTTAAGTCCTCGTGAACAGGAGGAGAAATCCTGACAGGGGGTGGAGCCATCGGGATATCGCCACTCGGGAAATCAGGATTCTCGAGGTCGTGAGAGTCAGGACATCAGAAATCCTGAACAGTGAAACAAATCACAGCCGTCCGTCAGTGGAGACACGTGGGAGAGATCAGGATCCGATCGATATATCGGAGGTTGGGAAGGAAAGACTTCTAGAGCGTTAAGAGTCGCGAAAGCACGAGATTTTATCAGAGCCGTCCGTTAGCGGAGACACGTGGCAGAGATCGAGCGAGAGTCGGGATATTGGCCATCAGGAAATCAGAGTTCCTAAGGACAACAAAATTGTGGCATCGAAAGTCTTGAAATCCCAGAGGAATCGAGATCATCCATCTGGAAGGGACGCGTGGAGGAGATCGGAGTCATCGAGAAAAGTCCCGACAGAAAGTGTTGATCAGGGTTTGAGATATCGGGATATCGGAGATCCCAGTGACAAGTTCTTTATGCACTTTGGAATCACGAAACGCGATACCCCGATGAGTGGTTGCCAGCTGTCAGCAAACCGAAGAAGGAGGACAGTGTCGTTGTGAGGGGCCAGCTGTCAGTGCTACGGAGAATCAGGATTCGAGGAGTCGGGAATCCCGTGGACATATGAAATTGGGCATTGGAAACCCCGTAGCCCTGATGGGAGACAAGACTATGGTCACAGGAATAGTGGTCGCATTGGCCAGGGCTTAGCTTGGAGGGCTAAAACGCGTTGGGGATCGGAGGATCGCGGATCCAAAGGACGTTTGCATTTTGACATTGAAAAGTCTGAAGTCTCGATAGGACGATATATGGCTGAGGTCATATGGTAACGGTCACGTGGACTAGGGCCTAGAAGAAGGGCTAGTGCATCAAAAGGGCTCATCGGTGATCGGGGAATTGAGAGTATAGTGACTCTCGACAGCGGAAAGTCCGAACCCCGAACCCCGATATTGAGTCGGGAAAAAGTCACGGTAGAGTGCAGAAGACCGTGTGGAGGAAAGAAAGGACCTGTGGACTGGGTCATATTTTCATAGTGATTCCCGAGGGAATCCAAGGAGCCACTTCGACTCTTTGAACGATCCTGTGAGCAAGAGAGCATGACAAGGTGGAGGTAGTGTGGTCGCGATTTTTCTCTCACTACATCAGGTGGTATCAGAGTTGATTCTTGTCTGTGTATTTCAGGGAAGGGAAGGCATAAGAGGAAATCACTATGATACACATGTCAAGTGGTATTAGAGCGGGAAATTCATCTGTATATTTTAGGTGAAGTGAGAGGAAAGCATAAGGAAGAAAGAGTTGTTGAGGACTCTGTAAGGACTTGTTTACGGGTAGGCAACAGTCCATATACAACCAGGAATATTATAGGAGCATGAAGCTGGAACACTCAGGGATGCTGAGTGACAACAGATTTGCTAGGAGAGCAAATAGAGACAGCACCATGGCTACTGAATACCATAGGCATGCTGGGAGGAAGAAGAGCAAGGCAGAAAAGCTTGTGGAAATGGATAAAGAAAGGGATAGAGAGCTCTATGAATTAAAATCAGACATAGAGAAGCTCGAACTGCGAATGCGGCAGGATAGGAGGAGGAGACGGATGTGTGAATTGCCCNAAAAAGCAAAATGACCAGTCAAGGAGTTGATGGTCATAGGGCAGCGCAGGATACTAAAGAGATGGTTGAGGTATGTTGAAAACCTCCAGGCCACAGAGGAAAAGATAATTTATGACTGTGAGCCAGAGACTAGGAGAGGTCTTGATGATGCAGAGGATGAATTGGGATCGGCTGAGGATCTCAAGAACTGCCAGGAGAGAAGAGAAGAAATTCCAAATTGCCATGGGGACAATGAGTTGAGATCACTACGGGATCTCACGAACTGTCAGGAGGATAGCGAGGGAATTTCACATTGCCAGTTGGGCAATGAAAGGAGATCGCTACGGGATCTCGAAGACTGCCAGGAGGGAAGCAGAAGCATCTTGGACTACTAGGTGGGCATAGATGAACATTTGAGACTGTCTGAAAGTCTCATGGACTCAGAGGAGAGTTCAATTAAGCAAGGAGTGTTGATGAATATGGGATCGGTTGATCTCATCGTCTGCCAGGAGGGCAGCGGAAGCATGCCATATTGCCAGGTGGGCAGGGATGGGCAGATGAGAGTATCTGTGGGTCTCATAAAATCAGAAGTGAGTTGGAATCATCTAGGGGAGTTGACAGAGCAGGTGAGCTCAAAGATATATTTGGATCAGCAGGTGCAGCTAACAAAAGAGGAGGAAGATCATGATGATATTCTGATGATTGGGGGAATTGGAGTATTCCTACCATGTGCCCAGGAGGAGGCAAAAATCAGTGTTACAGATGGTGTAGTAGCAGAATAGTCTCAGCAGACGATGACTGTCAAGTAGGAATTGGAGCAGACTTTGGAAGTTGCCCAAGCAGATGAAGAAGGTGAGCATTCTGAGGAATGGCTCATTACTTTCAGCCAAGAAGCTGAAGCAACTGTAGCACTGAAGCTGACAGCAGAAGAAGGAAATGAGAGTGAGCATTCTAAGGAATGGCTCAATGACTTCATCCAAGAAGCTAAGAAAGCTATAGCGTTGGAGCTGACATCCGAAGGAGCAGACAAAGAGGATGATGAGCATTCTTAGGAATGGCTCAATATTTTCAGCCAGGAAGTTGAAAAGACTGCAACATGGGAGGTTGCAGAAGCAGAGGCAAAAGAGGCAGAAAACATTTGCTTTGCTGATCTATGGGAACAGATTGAAGCCCTGGAAGAAAGGGTAAAAGTGTAGGGCGTGCACATCCAACAGGTGAAGTTGGAAACTGATGAAGGAGGCATGGGAGATCATGGTGATCTTCTCATGTGCAGAAAATTTTTGCAGCTGAGGAGACTAGATGAATAGAACCAGCCACTGGAGCAGCTGGACCAAGTGATAGAAGATATCAGAAGGCTGATGTTGAGGTCAGTAGAAACTGCTAGCGAGGAGAAGATGGGCAAAAAAGAAGCAGCAGCAGCGGCGCAACAGAAGCAACATCAGCAGAATGGAGCAAATGGGGAGCTCCAGATATTTGTTTGCGATCCAGGAGGATTCCAACAGCTTAGAGGGGAAGTGAATGAGCAGGAGCTCATGATTTTGCAGCTGAGGATTTTGATGCAGGAGCATCTCTCCACTTCAGCCAGCCAGCCAGCTAGCCACGTCGAGCGCGTGCATTCAATGCTAAAGAGGGAGGCGCAGCCTCATTTGAATTTAAAATTGAATGTAATTAAATGTTGTAGGTTGGTGAGCCATAGAAGTCGTGCCTTTGTGCAGGCATTAGGTAGATTGGATTTAATGATAGATTGACTGAGATCTAGATCCAGATGTTGGACTAGACAACCATTTATTGTAATTGAATAGAGTAGGTAGACCTGGAGGGAAGCGCTCG
Organism: Picea sitchensis; assembly: GCA_010110895.2. NCBI lineage: Eukaryota > Viridiplantae > Streptophyta > Pinopsida > Pinales > Pinaceae > Picea > Picea sitchensis. The sequence continues at coordinate 30,580 of SNQJ01S0072339.1, forward strand.
ATGAGCCCCTCAGGTAAAAGAGATTTAGAGATCTCATTTTGAGTAAGTTGTTGTAGATGAGTGAGGATTGAGTTGAGAAGAGCCAGAGAGAGCTCAGGAACACCTTGTAAATATAGGCATTTGCCAATTTAATATAACAGAGCAGTTTTTCCTGCATTTCTGTGTTGAATGGATGTATGTGTGTGTTCTCTATGTATGTTGTGAATGTATGTTTGTTAGGCATTTGCAGGAGTGTGTTTGATTTCAGGGTTGAAGGTCTTTGAGGCTTCACACCAGGAGGGTGTGACATAATGCTATGGGTTCTGAGAGCCGTGCACAGAGGTTGCACTTATGAACACTGCGGGGTTCAGACAAAGGCGTGCTGCGACACAAGAGTTGGAATCAACAACTCAGAGGAGTGACGACCTCAAGGTTGTTGAATACCTTGGAGGTAAGGCTGTGTATGAGAGACACAGTTGCAGACAGAATTCTGCTGTGAATTCTATAGAGCTCTACCAAGTGGGCATCGAGCATATGCACAGTGGTGCTGAAGAAGAACTATGCTGAGAGTTTGAAGGAGGAACAGAATCACTGAGGATTCTGAGAGCTCTTCCAGGAGGGCATTGAGCAGGTGTAAAGGGTGCACAGAAGGGACATAAATGATGAACGTCCTGTGGAGAAGATACTCTGCCAGGAGGGCATCGAGTCAGTGTGCAGGTAGGCACAAGAAGAAAAGAACTCTTTGATTTCTGGAAGTTGGAGGAAGGGTCCACTTAGAGATCTGTACAGGGTTGTTGAACACCCAGGAAGACTCGGCAAGGGATTGATGGAGTGAAGAATAGGCCTATAGGGCATCGATACATTCTCCATCTCTGGGAGAAGGAAGATAAAAATCCCTCAAGGGGTCTGATTGTTTGCAGAAGCTCAGGAGGAACAACGGTTTCACACGCATTGGCGAAGCTCAGAGTTGAGGAGTTCACAAGAGGAAAGAGCGCAAAGGTCAAAGCCTTTGAGAATGTGAAATTCTTCCAATTCTGGGAGAAAGTGCGTACGAAGCTCAGGAGAGCTCAACAATTGTCGGATCGACGAGGGAGAGAGATCTGGACCGTTGAAGATTCACGTCCAGGAAGGCATCAGAAGAAGTGCACAGAAGAGGAGAGTGACAACCGTTGGATCACACCCAGAAATCCCGTAAGTCGTTGGATCGGGAGAAGGTGCGCAGAGTTTAAGCTCAGGAGGAGCACAACGAGGAAGAACAGATCTGAGCCGTTAGATCTGGTTCAGGATCGCCGCCAGCCGTTGGATCTGCAGAAGTTGTGAGGGATTTAAGTCCTCGTGAAGAGGAGGAGAAATCCTGACAGGGGGTGGAGCCATCGGGATATCGACACTCGGGAAATCGGGATTCTCAAGGTCGTGAGAGTCGGGACATCAGAAATCCTGAACAACGAAAGAAATCACAACCGTCCGTCAATGGAGACACGTGGGAGAGATCAGGATCCCATCGATATATCGGAGGTTGGGAAGGCAAGACTTCCAGTGCGTTAGGAGTCGCAAAAGCGTGAGNTGGCGGAGATCAAGCGAGAGTCGGGATATTGGCCATCGGGAAGGGATGCATGGAGGAGATCAGAGTCATCGGGAAAAGTCCCGACAGGAAGTGTTGATCGGGGTTTGATTCATCGAGATATCGGATATCCCGGTGACAAGTTATTTGTGCACTTTGGAATTGTGAAACGCGATACCCCGACGAGTGGGAACCAGCTGTCAGCAAACCAAAGAAGGAGGAAAGTGCCGTTGTGAGGGGCCAACTATCAGTGCTACGGAGAATTGGGATTCGAGGAGTCGGGAATCCCATGGACATATGAAATTGGTCATTGGAAACCCCGTAGCCCCGACGGGAGACAGGACTATGGTCACATGAATAGTGGTCGCATTGGACAGGGCTTAGCTTGGAGGGCTAAAGCGCGTCGGGAATCGGAGGATCACAGATCCAAAGGACATTTGCATTTCGACATCGAAAAGTCTGAAGTCTCGATAGGACGATATATGGTTGAGGTCATATGGTAACGGTCACGTGGAGCAGGGCCTAAAAGAAGGGATAGCGCATGAAAAGGGCTCATCAGTGATCGGGGAATTGAGAGTATAGTGACTCTCGACAGTGGAAAGTCCAAACCCCGAACCCTGATATTGAGTCGGGAAAAAGTCACGGTAGAGTGCAGAAGGCCGTGTGGAGGAAAGAAAGGACCTGTGGACTGGGTCATATTTTCACAGTGATTCCCAAGGGAATCCAAGGAGCCGCTTCGGCTCAGTAGAAAGGGATTTAGAATGATCCTATGAGCAGGAGAGTGCGACAAGGTGGAGGTAGTGTGGTCGCGATTTTTCTCTCACTGCATCAAAAGATCTTCCTCTAGATGCTTCTCTTGATAGACATATTTAGTATAAATAAGGGTTGAGGGTATGAAAACCCTATCTTGGAGATTATTGTAATAGACAACTGCTCGACTAGAGGTTGCCCCCTTGAGGAGGCCCATGAACATTTCTTTCTGAATCAAAGTTCTATTTTTGTTGTTGTTCTTATATCATTTATGTGTTATTGTGGAGATTATGCTGGTTATATTACTGTTATTCTGCAATTTCTAGCATTTTATTTCTATTTTGCATATTTATTATATCTGGTACCTTGAATAGAGATTGCATATTTATAGCATATTTTTCCTAAGTGTTCTTGCAGGTCAGCTTCAGGAGGAGACACGCAGCTTAGGAAACTACAAAGGTGAACGAAGTTTGCATCGGACGTTAGGGACTAAGGTACACTTATCTGTCTTCATTCTTCTCATTTTTCTCTTTGTTTGGGTAGTTTTTGGAAAGCTTATGATTAGGACTGTCTTTTAATTGAATTTTTTTCTCTTCCTATATTCTGACCCAGTATAGTAATAGGGGGATTTTTCCCGCTAACACTACTATGAATACTTTTTATATTTTTGAGAAGGCTACACATGTAACTGGATAGAACAAAAAACCATGGTTTTGTGTGATGATGATTTAGACATAGGAATTCCATGAAAAGGGATCATCAACACCTATGAATTCCTCTAACTATATATATTTTTGTATATTAAAGTAAATACATATTTTGTTCTTGGAAAAAAAAAGGTTAAAATTTGAATTAATAAAAAGTCTGTGAACAAACTGTACAATAGGGGTTTACAAATAAAAATGATGATTAGAAGACATGCTCTAGGATCCACATATAAGAATAGACCTATATACTTTTTCAAACTTCCAATTTAATAATTTCTTTGAAACCTACAAGTATACTATTTGATAAACTGAGATAATAACAATCTCTTTCGATAGAAAATTCTATACTAATGTTCTTGTTTGGGATTGAGTCAGTGTTCAATTATATATTTACCTCTCATTTTAGATTTCTTTCCAGCAACTTAAGTCCAAACTTATTAATTGTACTGGGGCATAGTGTATGCATCATAAATCAAATTAACTTCTTCTTCTTCTTCCATAAGGATGAGTGCAAGCCTTGGAGTGGTTGTCAAGTTTCCGATGGAGCCTTTATTTTTCCTTGGGTGTATCCTCCCCCGAGTTTCAATGATATTTATAATGGGAAAGGACTCTCACTTGAATTAGTGGGGCTTCAAGTAACAATTATATATTCTTTGTCTCTTGACCCAAAGTGACATTTCCTATAGTTCTCTTCTTTTCTATCAACTAATGGTTCACCTTAGCACTATGTCACCATGTAGTATTCAATTTTGTTTCATTTTGAAAAAGGATCCTTCAAGCTTAGGTTCCATAAAATCAGGTACATGTTTTCATTTAGGGTGAGAGGAGATTGCGTCCCCAACGTCAGAAGTGATCTACAATGAAATTTAACATGCTCATAGTCTAGTTTTTGTTTCCATACATACTCACCTGCATTCAACTAGACCTCTTTGGCGAGCACTTTTGAGAGATCCATTTTGGCACATATCCTCATAAGGTCATGCATTATCTTTTAGTCATTTTAGGGTTGTAGTTGTGAAATTTTTGGATGTCATTTATAATCTTGAATAGAGTCTTTAGAGGCCAAAATTGAAGGGGAACGTTGAGGATCCTTACCCATAGGAAGGTCAAGGATAAATTTGATCCATGGAGGGATCAAAGTTTGGATACCAAGGCTTCATGAAAAGGATAACAGTTCCCCAAATACATGGAATATATTTGAAAATATTTCCCCTATCAACAAGTGCATCAAATTCTATAATAAAGAAGTTGCATGCATATAGGTAACTATGAGCCTCTTTTAATAAAAGGGGCTTCCTACTTCGAGAAAACCAATTATGAAAATATACCGAATAACACCACAAGCCACTTTATGAACATATGACCTCATAATTTTGGTAGAATTCAAACTAATCCTTGATTTCCTTAGCCACAAAATGGTGGGAACTAAATTTTCCATTTCCATAGAAACATAACATGAGGAACATTGGGTGAATTCATGAATTCGTAGAGATGAAACAACATCATGAAAGAACATATTACTAATTGTAGTGGATTTGAGTTATGTGCGATAAGAGACATGGAAAATTGGTTTGCTAAATAAGAATCCAAACCCCAATTAGGGAAAGTAGGTCGATGGGAGCTCTAATCCATGGATGGTTGAGCAAAGAAAATTTTCAAGAATAGTTCCTGATGACTAGGTTTGAAACCCTAGTCATGGAGGAGGGACACATGAACATCAATATTCAAGATATTTTTACATTATTCAAATATGTTTCATAATAATAAGGAAATATTGATTAAGAAATTGTTATGGATTAAATATTTTTAAGTTCCTATAATTTTTTTTGATTCCCAATCACGATGCATGCCAAGAAAAAAACACTAAGCTAGGTTTTCCAAGGCATCAACAATGCTAGAACCTTGTATTGTAGTAGCGATAAAATATTTAATAGTGATACACATGGGGAATTATTGATCTATGTGCCCTAATTATATATTTGTGACTAAATAAATTATATACAAGGTGTACAACTATGAATACACATCTATGTTACAAGAATGATAAATTTCAAATAGGTATGCTATGAGAAAGAAAAATACTTAGCTTTTGTCTAAACAATGGTTTTATATTTTATATTTTTAAATTTTAATATGTATGTGAAAATAACATTTCTGCATAAAATCTCCAAGAGTTAGCTCAATCGGTTGAACCATTTCCCCAAGTTATATTCGGGTATTCTGGGAAGATAGGCGGATCTCATGAGACCTTCTTTGTAAAAAATAAAAGTATGGTCTAAATAAATTCTTCCAACATTTACACACAAACAATTACTCAATCATTTTGGATCCTATGAGGTTTTCCTTCGAAAAAATAACCATAAATCTTTCCACCATATATCTCAACCAAAGTCTTCCAACATTGACCCCCAACTAATAACTCAACCCTTTTGGTGTCATTTACCATTGAAATAAGTGTGCCCACAATGTTCCAGTACTTCCATTTGAGATACAAAGTTCTCAAGAAGATTTGAGAAGAGCATTGTTCCCTCTACCATAGAAATAATAGTGCCCACAAGGTTCTTAGACTTCCTTTTGAGAACCTAAGTTCTCAAAAAATATTCAAGAAAACCAGTTCTTCTTCTACTTTTAAAAATGAGTGCCCACAAGGTTAGAAAATAGAATTTTTAATTAAAAAAGAACCAAAAAAATAAGAACAATAAAGATAAATGAAAGTAAATAGATACCAACATTTCCAAACTATAATAAGTGGTGCATATTCAGACTCAATGACATGTGACTAAGATGTGATGTTGGATTTATGCTCTCATTGAGTCTCCTATGTTTAAACTCCACTCTCCAAGATCTTATTTATACTCTAAAAGCCAATGGAGAAATTTCTTATATCCTTTCACAATCTGTGATAAAAATGATATTTTCATGCTTTTATAAAACTAACTTAATAATTAAGTTTAACGTTTCCATTTTTTTAAATTAAGTTTTTTCACATTTTCATTTATATTAATCTTTTTCTATACATAACATATATTTTTAGAAAAACACTAATAATTTCTTCAATGAACAATCAATAAAATGTTTTTTTAGAAAACCATCTTTAAGCCCAATTTCTTATTGATAATGAATTCCTCCCAAATACAATACCTCAACTTTGAATTACCCATAGCATAAATATACACTATTTAATTATATCTCATAATCTTATTTAATAGTTTTACTATGATTTTTCCTCGGATGGGGTGTCTTCTTGACATGTCTCAAGGATAGATGGAGAACCTTTGGGAGTCCACTTAAGATCTTGTTTTTCCATGCATTTTTGTGTTAATAGTGCCATGTCACGTCGTGAGGGAGAACACTAACTTCCCCTATCACCTGAAGTGTGAGAAAATTGGGGTGATGTTGATCAAAAGTACCGTGGCTCTAGTTGGAAATTATTATATTCATCCTCTCTCCGTGATGGCAATAATTTCACCCTCTCCATCTTGCTTTCCACACATTCCTTCATTGAATGTTAGATTGCCATTCCCATTTCTTCTCGTGGGATTGTCATTTGCAGTCTTGTTGATGATATGAGGGAAATCATAGAATACTTTACCTTCTCTATGCCTCATCTCTGATTCCATGGGCATTCGGACAGGGGAAGAAACTTAGGAGGGATAATGGCTTGTCCTCCAAGAGAAGTTATGTTGTCGTCTAATTCACTGGAGAGTGTCTCTTCTTCTTCTCCCTCCGTCATCAACAAAGAGATAAATATGAAAAATTGGTAGGATGTTATCGAGCTCTCGGGTTGTAAGGTTGAATGGGAGGATGTTAATTATGCAAAAAATGGTGAAGGAAACTAGCCAAATTCTATTCAGAGGGACACCTCTGCAGTTGATAATGATTTCCCTCATGACAACCATAAGGATACTCCCTCCAGTGCAAAGGATATCCCTTCGGTCGAATGCTCCTCTCCTGAGTTCAGACTCTTGATTATAAAACTACAACATTTTGGTGTTGGTTTTGTCAACAACCACTACATCTCTGTGTTTTGTATGATCACACACGCTCCTCTTCAACAAAGAACAAAGGTAATAAAACTATACCAAAAATATGGAAAGAATGTGAACCAAGAGATCCAAACAATGTAAAAGATCAAAATGACATGACTTAGAACTTTGCAAATCTAGAGATGGAGAACATTGTTGGTCCTGAAAAATGAATGAGGACAAAGAAGATGAAAAATGGAACTAATAAGGAGGAATGAAAAAAATATATGAATCTAAAACTTTTGATTTCTATAAGGATTTAGCACAATTTTCAACTATTGGACATTGGAGTTCTCCATAGAACAACAACATTCTATTTCTCCTTATAATCTGAACCATTAGCTTCATTCACATAGGAACCTTCTTCAAGGGTCTGACAAGAGGTTTCATTAATTTTTAATATTATCACATATATTTTTGAAGT
>SNQJ01S0072339.1:38035-50495 GCA_010110895.2 Picea sitchensis
TATATCTCAATTGAAATCGCTGCAAGGGTGTTAAATATAATGTAACCTCAACAACATGAATTTACACTGTAAGTTGTTCTGGCTTGTACTATCATTTCTTGATGTTCTTGATTTGCTTGAGCCTATTTAGCTCAACTCTTTTCCCTTTTCTCATGTACTCTTTTCCTCATATACCTAATATACTGAATTCTATTTTTTGTTCTTCTCTTTCTCTGTATTATCTGCTTCTCAATTTATCATGGTATCAGAGCATCAACCATAAGCCTCTTCACACAGTCTAGAGAGTAGCATGATACTAAGAAGTGCACAACTTAAACTGTAAAAGAGAGTACGGGACAATGTTTCTTCACAAGGTTTGGAGAGCAGTCTATCAGTCCGCTCAAAAGATCGTTGCAGACATAAAGTGCGAGGAAGCAGAAACTGCAGAAGGCAGAAACAATTTAAAGAATTGTGAACATTTAAAGATTCGTGAAAGATTCACGAAGAAGAGTTGCAAAAGGAAAAAAAAATTAAAGATACGTGATTTCTTTAAAGAATTCGTGAAATTCTTTCCAATTCATGAAAGATTCATGAATTTCCTTCTTTCGGAGAAACTCTTTGCAGAGGCAGAAAAAAACACGCTAAAGAAGTAAAGGACAAGCAGTCGAAGCCGTAAGATCTGTCGTGCTAACAGATCTGAGGCATTAATCAAGTTCAGAAAGAATGAGGAGCGCGCATTTTTAGTTTTCGACATTTCGTGGATCAGGAAACATAAGAGGGAGAGTCTTTTGACTCCCAGAGACGTGAAACTTCGAAAACATGGCAGCCATTGGATCTGGATCACAGTGGCATGAGAGTCGCTAGATCAAGGATACGTGCAAAGGGTTTAGTCCCTGGGAGACGCACATAAGATTTGATCTGAGTCGTCAGATGTCATACTAGTAGCCGCAGTTCGTTGGACCAGGTGAAGCTGCACGGAAGATAACGGTGGGACCATTCAGAGTCTCAAAGCATGGGCGGAAGGATATGAGTCGTCAAATCTTGCATAAAAGACAGATATCCATCGAATCCAGAAAGAGGAGAATGAGGTTTAACCCTGAGAGAAGCAAAGGAGAGGACTCGAAAAAATCCCGAAAGCATCGTGACCGTCCATAGGAGGACACGTGGCAAGTGATCAAGGTTTCGGGGAAAGGCCCGAAAGATTTTGAAGCGTCGATCATAGGCAGATCTGAACTATTGGTCTACATCACGATTTCAGGTATCAAGAGTTGGAAGGACAGAGGTCCTTGTCTCCCAAAATCCCAAATCGTGAAATAGCGAAATAGCGAGGCCGGACGTGGACCATAGATCTTAGGGGTTATTGTGAGTCGTTGAACGAATGCCAAGACATTTCAGCATTTCAGCAACTGGGGATTCAAAAGACAAAGGAACGAGACACTTGCATCATGATTCCCTCGAATAACTAGGATCGTTAGATCGAGGAAGGCTCAGAGCCGTCGATCTCTTGTAGATATGATTTCGGACTTTCGACAACCAGGAATTGGAGGGACAAGGAGTTAACCCCTCCACATCGCCAAATCGTAAAATATGGTAGTGCTTTGGCATTAAGTTCCTCGACACAGAGTGGTGGTCATGTGGACGGAGGCTAAGAGAGGAGCCAAAGCTCGTTAAGCCCTTTTCGACATTTTGGGACCCCGAAGTTCGAAGGACCTAGAATCGTTGCAGCCGGAATCACGAAATCGTGAACCATGAAATCCCAAAAGGATATGGACTGTCAGATCATAGGAGGATCTGGACCGTCGATGCAAGCACCATCGCAATTTCGGGTACTGGGAAATCAAAGGCGAGAGTCTCGTGAACTTGCGATACGCGAAATTTTGAAATAATCTGAGTCGTTGATCGAGTATATATCTGGACCGTTAGATATCCAATAGTGGAGGATCATAGATTGTTTATCACGATATTCCAAAGAAACTGTGGTCGTTGATCTCAAATCAACGAGGATCGTTGATCCTTGAAGCATTTTCACATTTTGACTATTCGAAGGAACTGCTACCTTCAGCGTAAAGAATGCAAAGTCTCGAAACACAAAAGCCCGTACCGCCTGGTTTTTTCGCCCATGGTCATATGAGAAGCTAAAATTTCTTTGTCTCTCGAGTAAATTCAGAAAGCACTATTCAGCCATCAGAGGGGTTACAGTTGCTGCAGTGTTACAATTGCTAAAGAACAGAGCTCAGAGCTCTTAATCAACCTATCTTGCACTTGGATAATCAAATCCAGCCAGATCGAGGTCAAAGAAGTGGTTTACACCGTGTTTTTTGGTCCGAAGTCACTGGAAGAAATTTGAAGACCTGGTTTTACGTGTAGGAAACAGGTAAATATGAAATTTTCTAACAATTTTTTCTGTTTTGTCAAATTCTTTAAAGATGCCCATGTCTAGCAATTTAGGACCAACTCAAGGTCTGATTCTTCTTGGAAAGAATTATGAGTTTTGGTCTATTCGAATGAGATCCTTCTTGCAAGCACGAGAGTGTTGGGATCCAGTGGATCTTGGATACGTGGAACCAAATCCAACAGACCTTGCCGCCATGACAAACCAACAGAGAACTGCTCAGGCAACACAGGGGAACAGAGAGAATAAAGCCAAATTCTAGATTCAAAATTTAGTGGATGACTTGATTTTCTCAAAAATCAAAGGCATTGTTACTTCAAAACAGGCCCGGGACATCCTTAAATCAGCCTACCAAGGAAATTACAGGGTAAAAATAGTCAAACTGCAGACCTTGAGGATGCAATTAGAGACTTTAAGAATGACAGAGTCTGAAAATGTGGATCAGTTTATGACCAGAGTCATGGGAATCGTAAACCAGATCAGGTTGACTGGTGAAGCCATCCCTCATCAACACATTGTTGAGAAAGTCCTCAGAAGTCTACCAAATAAATTTGAAATGGTCATTATAGCAATCCTTGAATCCAAGGATTTTTCATGTTTTTCAACAAATGAGCTAATTGGTTCCCTGTTGACACACGAGATCAGACTGCATCTCACAGATGATTCAATCTCCAATTCCTTCAAAACTCAATTCTCTTTCAGCAGATGGAGAGGCAGAGGGAGAAGCAGAGGTCACCAAGGAAGAGGGAGTAGTCCAAGTAACCCTCACTCCAGTCGAGGACACAGACAACAGATCCCGAATCAAAATTTCCAAGGTCACAGAGAACAGAATAAGAATCAGAGTTTCCAACCTCAAAGAGGCAGAGGGATATGATCAAATGAAAAATCAAGCATACAATGCTATTACTGCAAAAAGTATGGGCACTATGAATTTGAATGTAGGAAGAAGCAAGCATATCAACTCTTAGGTAGAGCACATGTCTCAAATCATACAGGAGAAACCTCAGAAGGTATGTTTCTCTCATGCCACAAGTCTGAAGAACAACCTAAAGATCTCTGGTTGCTGGACAATGGATGCAGCAATCACATGAGAGGTAACAAAGATTTACTTTCATGCATTGATTCTTCAATTTCATTTGATATTACACTTGGAAATGATTCCTTAGTCAAAGTGTAGGACAACTCATTGAACATGGCTATAAGGTACTTTTTGAGGGAGCATATTGTAGAATATATGATAAAACCCCCAGCAGAAAATTGATTTATGAAATCCACATGACTCATAATAAGATGTTTTCCCTGACCCTCAGAACTGCAAATCCAATCCAAACATATGCCCAAAGTGCATCCACCCCCAATGAAGCTATGGTTTGGCATACAAGATTTGGACATCTACCCTTTCAGAGTCTAATTCTTCTACAGAAGCACTCCATGGTCAAAGGTCTCCCTATCTTCAAAGAGAAAAATCCCCCATGTGAGTCTTGCATACTTGGAAAACATAAGAGAACTAGTTTTCCATAGTCCTCCACTCAAGCCAAATAACATATCAAACTTGTTCACACTGACCTATGTGGACCAATGCAAATAGAGTCCTTAGGTAGTAGCTTTTATTTTCTAACGTTTATTGATGACTTTAGTAGGAAAATATGGATCTATTTTCTCAAACACAAGTATGAAAATTTTGCAAAATTCAAAGAATTCAAAGTAGAAGTTGAAAAAAAGAGTGGCAAACATATAAAATCTCTCAGGTCAGATGGAGGAGGAGAATACAACTCCAATGAATTTGCAAATTTCTGCAAATCACAAGGCATTATCATGCAAACTACAACCATGTATACTCCACAACAGAATGGAGTGGCTGAAAGGAAAAACCAGACAATAATGAACATGGAAAGAAGCCTATTCAAACAGAAATGTTTGTCAATGCTAAATGTTTCTCATCTAAATCAGTGGGACAAAGCTAAATGTTTCTCATCTAAGGACATTCAGATGCATAGCATACGCTTACATCCCTTTCTAATTAAGGAATAAACTTGATGATAGAAGTGAGAAATTCATCTTTACTAGATATAATGAAACATCTAAAGCTTACAGCCTTTACAATCCAGTCTCAAAGAAACTAATTCTCAGCAGAGATGTAAAATTTCTAGAAAATCAACTATGGAATGAATCTGAAAATCTGCAAATGCACAGTCAAAATCCATTGTTGCCCAGTTCTGAAAACATAGAAAATTCAGGATAGCCAATAACAACCTGCTCTTCCAAGATTGTAGGTACAAGGACAACCTAAAAATTATCAAGATAACTCAACTTCAAGCAGAGACTCATCCTCTGAACTTCAAAATTAGAGAACTTGAAGTTTGAGAAAATTCCATCAGCAGTTGGATGACATTGAACAACACAATATTTTTGCATTAATGTCATGTCAACCTACATCTTTTAAAGAATCACCTAAGGAGCCACGTTGGGTTCAATCCATGAACCAAGATATTGACTCCATTGAGAAGAACAAGACATGGGATCTTGTTGATTTTCCCAGACACAAGAAAAGTATTGGTGTCAAGTGGGTTTACAAAAATAAACTCAATGAAAAAGGGCAGATTGAAAAACACAAGGCAAGACTTGTTGACAAAGGATTATCACAACAACCAGGTACTGATTATGGTGAAACTTTTTCTCCAGTAGCAAGATTAGACACTGTAAGAATTCTATTAGCCATAGTAGCCCAACACAAATGGCAAGTATACCAGATGGATGTCAAGTCATCTTTCCTGAATGGTTTCTTAGAAGAATAATTTTATGTTGATCAACCACCTGGATTTGAAGTCCAAGAGAAGCCAGCCAAAGTATATCGGTTGAAGAAAGCCTTGTATGGCTTAAAGCAAGCCCCATGAGCCTGGTACAACAAAATTGACACTTACTTGATCAAAAGTGGTTTCAACAGAAGCCAAAATGAGCCAACTCTTTACACCAAAACATATCAGCACAGAAAAATTTTGATTGTATGTTTATATGTCGATGACATGATATATACTGGAAATCTTGAGTTAACCAGTTTTAAACATGCCATGCAATCTGAGTTTGAGATGATAGATCTTGGCATAATGAAATAGTTTTTGGGGATTGAGGTTGATCAATCAACCAAAGGAATTTTTGTCTGTGAGAAAAAGTATGCAACATACATCATCAAAATATTTTGCATGGAAGAATGCAATCCAGCAGAAACCCCTATACACCTAGGCACAAAATTGAGAAAGAAAGATGAAGGCCCTATAGTGGACCCTACCCTGTACAAAAGTTTAGTAGGCAGTTTGTTGTATCTTACAACAACTAGGCCTGATATTATGTATGCAACCAACCTTGTTTCCAGATTCATAGAATCCCCCAAATATTCTCACTGGAAGATGGCGAAACGGATTCTAAAATATGTTGCAGGAACGCTCAATTTTGGCTTATGGTACACTCAATCTGATGATAATCATCTCTCTAGTTACACAGACAGTGATTTTGCAAGAAGCCTAGATGACAAGAAAAGCACCTCAGGACATGTTTTTCACCTGGGCATGAACCTGATTTCATGGGAATCAAAGAAGAAGACAATTGTATCAATATCTTCTGCAGAGGCAGAGAATGTCGCTGCTACCTCAGATTCCTGTCAAGCTGTGTGTCTGAGAAGAATATTGAAAGATATGTGACATACAGAGAAGAATCCAACTCCTAGCTTCTGTGACAACACCTCAACAATTGCTCTATCCAAAAATCATGTGTTTCACAAGAAAAACAAACACATTGACACTCGCTTTCAGTTCATCCGCGAGCTAGTCAATAACGGTGACATAGCACTTCAATTCTGTGGCTCTGGAGATCAGTTTGCACATATCTTCACAAAGACACTGGGAAAATCTGTTTTTGATTTTCAGAGACAACACTTGGGCATCATCAGTGCTGATGTTTGTAACTATTGAGTTTAAGAGAGAGTGTTAAATATAATGTAACCTCAACCGCCTGATTGTACACTGCCAGTTGTCGTGGCCAGTTGTACTATCATTTCTTGATGTTCTTGATTTGCTTGAGCCTATTTAGCTCAACCCTTTTCCCTTTTCTCATATACTCTTTTCCACATATACCTAATATACTGAATTCTATTTTCCGTTCTTCTCCTTCTCTTTATTCTCTGTTTCTCAATTTATCAAAGGGCGCTTCTAATAAGATAGATTGAATTCAAAGAACTATCAAATCTTACCTTGAGAATACTTTCAATGATTGGACTTGGTCCTCGTGAGGAGAATGAAGTAGCTACAGGTGGAGGCAAGTTCTCGGTATAACTTTTTAGTATAGTTGCAACTGGAGACCTGAATGTATGAATAAGTCCATCGAAATTATTACTTTAATGGTCCAGCCTAAAACAAGTTATTCAAATTACACAGTAAAAAACCTATTAAAGCAACCTCCTGCATATAATTGCATGCATATGACTGCAATAGAGTTTAGGTGTATGTATCAATGTTAATTAATTAAATTAAAAATTTAGATGTACAAAAAATAATTTACTTCCACAAATTATCATAAATCTATAGTAAGGCTGTGTGCTCGTCTATTATTAATGACCCGTTCAAATCTGTATAACTATACCAAGTAGATTAATCTACTCACCCAATACTCTCCAGATATAAATAAGGAAAAGACTATCATCTTTTACTTGGTGGAATTCATCTAGGCTATGAGTTCATCTGCTTGATTGCTCTGTATCCAGACTGAAGGAATGATGGAAGAATACGAGGCGTCCCAAGGAGTGTTAAATATCCCGACTACCCCCTTTCCTCTAGCCAGGAATCTTCCATCGCCACCTCCCTCGTCACGTCACAGACTACAATTTTTCTAGCCACTTTATTGCGATCTAATGAATTTTCCGAGCAATATCTGTGAGTTCAGTTTTTACATATTAGGTGTCATGTCAGCTATAAATGGCATGCCTGATAAAGAAAAATCGTATCATAAACATGTCCAATCATGGATGCCTGGATTGTTCCGAAGTAAAAACTGCAAAGATGTTTGGTGCGTCTCCTCCATAAGCTAGAGGATACCATGGTTTCTCCATTGAAAACATATTGATTGCATTTCCCTGATCAGAAAATGATTATCCATTTGAACTGAGTGCATAAGAACAATCTACAAATACCAACACAACAGAAATAATACAGACAAAATATCAATCAATGAATTTACCGAAAGAGTCTTATTGTTTCCCAAAACCAATTTGCCTTGGAATGTATGATCCATGGTACTTGTAGCTACTATGAAAGACCAGGGAGAAAAATTGGTAATGCTTCCCACAACGCCATATTTTCCGGCAGAGTTGCAAGTTAGAATTCCCTTCTTCATTGCATGAAATGAACCAGTGACAATGCTACTGTTAAAGTAATCAAGAATATGAGCAGGCCCAAGGGAAAGAGAAACAATATCCATGCCGTCATGGATGGCATCCTTGAATGCTGCAAGAATATCTGCTTCCCAACAATAACCTCCCCAACAAATTTTGTACACTGCTAGCCTTGAACCTGCTACTCCACCTCGGGCATTTCCTTCTGCTAATCCGTAAAGGCTAGCATTTCTCACAACATTTCCATCCGCTGTGGAGGCAATGTGTATCCCATCTCTTGGAGACATGAACTCTTTCGACGGTCTTCAATATCATCACCTATAATTTTTCTGCCATTTAGAACCCAATTAGTTAATTTTTCTTTGTTAATTCATTAGATTTTTCTGCCATTCATCAGCAATTTTGTAATTACGTCAAAAGGCATACACCTATTGATAATAGGCACATTTAATAGGTTTTTAGTGCTTAATCAATTTTGTTTGGACAAGATTAAATATTGATGAAATATTCTTAGTCGTCTCAATAAATCAATGGTTGTGATTTCAACCACTAACTTCCTCACTATTATAAAGGCATCCGTTTACATGTTTAATTTTTTACTTTTACTTGATCATATTTAAAATTTACTATGATGACTAGCTGATTGCCAAGTTTGAGTGATTAACAAAGATTAAAGTTTTGTCACATAGTAGACATATGGGAATATGAAACGCAACCATTTATGACCATGTGCAGTAGTGTAAAATGAGTCCTTTCATTTTCATTTTCTAAACTAGGGCATTCAAGGGCAACAACTTTGAGGCTCTGCATTTTTAATTGTTGGCTACGCATTTAACTGGTGAGTTAGATTATTTTACAGATAGTAGATTTAGATTTAAAAATAATAATGATGATTTTTTAATGGTTGGCTATGCATTTAACTAGTGCGTTAGATTATTTACCGGATAGTAGCTCGTGCAGCACCATGGGTGAGTCGGCCGCCTTACTTAAGAGCTGTGGGTTTCATTTAGATTTAAAAAAGCATTTTTAATTCTTGGCTATGCATTTAACTGGTGCGTTCGATTATTTAACTGGTGCGTTACATTATTTACGAGATAGTAGCTCGTGCCGCACCATGGGTGAGTGGGGCGGCTTCCCGCTCACTTATGAGCTGTGGGTTTCCTTCTTTTTTGCATGATGGTTGTGCAGCACTTTTACTTGCATGTCACAGCCTACCTGTTGTGGAGCGTCATTTGGAGGTGGAGCGCGTAGGTTTTTAGCTGTGGAGAGTCGTTTGGAGGTGGAGCAGTTTTTAGCTGTGGAGCGTCATTTGGAGGTGGAGCACTGTAGGATTTTAATTGTGATTTTAATTGTGGGTGTTAGCATATTTCTTTTACTTTGAAATTATACATATTCAAGCTTGTATATCAGACTATTCAAGCCTACGTATCAAGCTTTAGATAAGGATTTTACATGGTTCATGATTAGTTTAAGTAGACATTTTGACTTTGCAGTTTTCTCATTTTCGTATTCTTGCTGCTTCCAGGAGTTTACATTGTTGATGATTTATTTAAGCATGCAGTTTTACTTTATTTTGCAATTGGTTTATTTTCGTATTCTTGCTGTTATAACAGCGCCCAAGTACCTAAGGGTGACTTTTGCAATGACTTTTACCCAATTTCGCACCAGACAACAGACATATAAACTATTCGAAATCTGGGTCAGCCGATAGGCATTCACCAGCCACGAATTTGCGGCTGTGCTAGTAGATACGCACCTATACTATCAGCACCTAAAACCCCAACTAAACAATTAATATTTTTTGTATTTTTTTTTTTTTTTTTTANAACCAAGCATCTGTTCTTACAGAAATAGATAAATACAACCAGCACATATATTGAACCAACCCTTTGGCCTAAAACAATTATGTTACGAGATTTTTTTCAAAACAATATAATGGATATCCAACAGAACCATATTATTACCTGTTCCAGGTGAAATTGGAGGATGAAGCAGTTTCGCATGTTCCGGAACAGGGCCCAACCCCGTATCATTGAAGCTTTCTGACTGAGGGAACAGAGCCCAACCTTCATTGGCCAAAATTCATTGCAGAAAAATTCCTTCTGCTAATCCGTAAAGGCTAGCATTTCTCACAACGTTTCCAGCCGCTGTGGAGGCAGTGTGCGTCCCTTGTCCATCCGAGTCTCTTAGAGACATGAACTCTTTCGATGGGTGTTCAATATCAACACCTTTGTAATAGATACACCCTCCTATAATTGTTCTGCGAGTCAGAACCCAAATAGTTAATTTTTTTTCATTAATTCATTAGATGTTTTTTTTTTTTCTGTTCTTACAGAATTAGATAAATACAACCAACACATATATTGAACCAACCCTTTGGCCTAAAACAATTATGTTACGAGATTTTTTTCAAAACAATATAATGGATATCCAACGGAACCATATTATTGCCTGTTGCAGGTGAAATTGGAGGATGAAGCAGTTTCGCATGTTCCTTTCCATTTTGAGGGAACAGGGCCCAACCCCGTATCGAACATTCCAATGATTATATCGCTTTCATACTGCAGATTTCTTTTGGCGGATAGAGGTAAGCCTATGAAATCCCATGATCGAGTAGTGTGGAGAACGATTCTCCTGTTCAAAAAAATGGAAACAACACCATCCATATCTTCTTAATTGAAGAGACCGAAAAATGACAACACAATTAATTAGTATTCCAGCTTTTAAAAAATCTTGTATCCCCGAATTGAACAACACAAAGCAAAGAACTGTTAGGAAATTTTGCAGACTTACTCGTTATGGCTTCTACCTCCGTAGCCGAAAGGGTTGCAGAGAATCCATCAAAACTTCTCCCATAACTATAAATCAATACTTCTTCTGCAACATCATGACTGGCAATCACATTTTTTAAGACTAGTGAATATAACATGCATTCGAGGTGAAAATTGATAAATTGTGAAGCAAAGAGAAATGCAAAGAGAAAAAAAATAGAACAATGTATTGAAATGTATGAAGAAGTACTGAAGAAGCTGAAGTACAATGCAATGGGAGATGGTTGAGCTAAATAGGCTCAAGCAAGACAAAAATAGAAAGTACAGCTGTCCAGTATAGCTGGCAGTGTACAGTCAGACTATTGGGGTTACATTATATTTAACACTTCCTCTTAAACTCAAGAGTTACAATCATCAACACTGACTATGCCTAAGTGTTGTCCCTGAAAATCAAAAACTGACTTTCCTAGTGGCTTTGTAAAGATATCAACAAGCTGATCTCGAGAACCACATAATTGTAGTGCAATATCCCCATTATTGACTAGCTCGCATATGAAATGAAACCAAGTGTCAATGCGTTTACTTTTCTTGTGAAACACACGGTTATTGGATAAAGCAATTGCTGATGTATTGTCACAGAAAATAGGAGTTGGATCATTTTCTGTTTGTGACATATCGTTCAATATTCGTCTCAGCCACACAACTTGACAAGATGCTGAGGTAGCAGCTACATACTCTGCCTCTGCAGAAGATATTGATACAATTGGCTCCTTCTTTGATGCCCATGAAATCAGGTTCGTGCCCAGTTGAAAAGCATGTCTAGATTGGTTTTTCCTGTCATCTAGGCTGCCTGCAAAATCACTGTCTATGTAACCAGAAAGTTGATTACTATCAGATTTAGTGTACCATAAGCCGAAATTGAGAGTTCCTGCAATATATCTCAAAATTCGTTTTGCCATTTTCCAATGAGAATCTTTGGGTGATTCCATGAATCTGGAAACAAGGTTGGTTGCATACATAATGTCAGGCCTAGTTGCTGTAAGATACAACAAACTGCCTACTAAACTTTTGTACAGAGTAGTGTCCACTATAGGACCTTCATCATTTTTGCTCAATTTTGTGCCTAGTGGTATAGGGTTTTTTGTTGGATTGCATCCTTCCATGCGAAATCTTTTGATGATGTCTGCTGCATACTTTTGCTGACAGACAAAAATTCCTTTGGTTGATTGATTAACCTCAATCCCTAAAAAATATTTCATTATGCCAAGATCTGTCATCTCAAACTCAGATTGCATGGCATGTTTGAAATTTGTTAACTCAATATTTCCTGTATAGATCATGTCATCAACATATAAACATACAATTAAAATTTTACTGTGCTGATCTATTTTGGTGTAAAGAGTTGGCTCATTTTGGCTCTTGCTGAAACCACTTTTGATCAGATAAGTGTCAATTCTGTTGTACCAAGCTCTTGGAGCTTGCTTTAAGCCATACAAGGCTTTCTTCAACTGATATACTTTGGCTGGGTGCTCTTGGACTTTAAATCCAGGTAGTTGATCGACATAACCTTCTTCTTCTAAGAAACCATTCAAGAATGTTGACTTGACATCCATATGGTATACTTTCCATTTGTGTTGTGCTGCTATGGCCAATAGAGTACTTACAGTGTCTAATCTTGCTACTGGAGAAAAAATTTCACCATAATCAGTACCTCGTTGTTGTGAGAAACCTTTGGCAACAAGTCTTGCCTTGTGTTTTTCGATCTGCCCTTTTTCATTGAGTTTAGTTTTGTAAACCCACTTGACACCAACACTTTTCTTGTGAGTTGGCAAATCAACAAGATCCCATGTCTTGTTCTTCTCAATGGAGTCAATTTCTTGGTTCATGGCTTGAACCCAATGTGGCTCCTTAGCTGCTTCCTTAAAGGATGTAGGTTGA
>SNQJ01S0072340.1:34839-69372 GCA_010110895.2 Picea sitchensis
ATCACTAAGAAATACACAATCACAAGAGGCACATCATTTATCCTGGGAAACCCTCATGGGGAAGAAAACCCAGCAAAACTTCCTTATTATAGATAGCCAATACAATGCCAAGAGATAACTCAAACAAATACAGAAAGTCCTCTCCTATAGATCTCTCTCTCTCTCTCTCTCTCTCTCTCTCTCTCTCTCTCTCTCTCTGCAGCTCCGAAACTTGTCTCTCAATGAACAAGTGTGTGTGTGTGTGTGTCTAAGTGAGGTGCTAGCCTCCTTATTTATACAAGACTGGAGTGACCTTTCACTGGCAGGGTCGACTTCTTCTCCTGGGTGGTTATAACCACCTTTATTATATTCTGGGGCCTCTTTGATAAATTATGGGGCCAACTTCTTCTTTTGCCTATTACAATTATATAATGACCAATCCGCAAAAGGGGATTTGGTCCTTTTACAATAGCCGACATGATCAATCCACAATGGGGATTGATCCAATGAATAATATATCAAATAATAATAAGAATACACTTTGCAGTTACATTATTTCAACAGCCTTCATCTACATGACTTCAATATAATACTCCTTTACCGGGGGTTCTCTGGTCGAAGAAAACTTAAAAAAGAACAATAGGGCATAAGGAAAGTCATACTTAAGTTGTCGACGAAGTCCTATCATAGCCTTCGCGAATATTTTTTTACTGGTGTTCACTACATGTCTCGGTGTTTATGATCAAATTTCTAGTTTTCTCGTCGAGGTAAATATCTCGTAGAGTTAAGGATTCAACATGCAAATTAACATACTTCTCTAAAAATCCTTTTTATGTCAGGTTAACAATACAAGGAAAATGCATTTATGTTTTCAATACTTGCATGGACTTCAATGCCTCCATTACTCTCTACCGAGGAATTATCTTTTTTCTCTAAGCTTCTTATAAAAAGATTTGAATACAAAACAAAAGCATCCAACAGAGTTCTTGCATAATTGACCAAAAAATCCATAGTACGCTTCAATTTTTCCTCTGAAATCCCTAGAATCCACGACATTTTTGCAAATATTTTTGAAATTCGCTTTACTGAGAAACCAAAACTACTCAGACACTACAGTCTACTCCAATAGTATTATGCAAAGCAACAAAAAACGCCTTTGTTCCATTTTTAACCCCGATATCATCAGCATGTTTAAACGACTCCACAACCTTTTTCTCTGAAGAGCAGAGCAAGTGAGGCTCCTTTGCCACTAATTTTGATAATGCCTCACCCTCCATGCCCAATTTTTTCAAAATTTGAAGTCCAAACTTAAGCTTAACCTCGTTGGACATATATATTTCCTATGAATAAGCTCCTCCACCCCCATGACTTAGCTCCATACCATGCCTTGCACACAAGAGAGGATGAGTTTTGATCACGTGATCATGAATTACATAAAACATGTGTGTCAATTGATTTCAGCTCTGAAGCAAGTATTTGAGCTTGAGGCATGTATTCATTTACACATTTCAAGGCAAACACTACGAAGAAAGTTGTCGTGACGAATCCACGCTTACACATAGCCTTGATTGCAACTTGTATGCTTAAAAGAATCGTGTCCTTTCAAAAGAATCATCTGTAGACCTTAGGGGACTCCAAATTCAAAACCTGACTGGTAAAGGAATAAGAATGAACACAATCATAAACCGTTCATATATTTTTATTTTTATTTTTTAAAATTTCTAGATTAAGGTAAAATTATTAAAATATTATTAAAATAATAATATGATGTTTTGTTTTTTTTTCCAGGTGTAGAATAGTCAGAATGACCACGTACGCAAGTACGTGCCCGACTAGTTGTTGATTTCCCCAGTCAACAATATATATATATATATAAACTTTGCCAATGACAATTTATAAATAAATAAATAAAAAGCTTTCAACAATATTCTTACTTTAATCCTATGAATCGATCAAATTTTTAATTAAAATATTTGTCACTCCAATGTTTTAAATTAATCTCCTTATGTGAGTTTGTAGACAAAGCAGAATGGAATCTACATCAAAGACTAAATCCAAATCAAAGCAGTTCTTAATCGGTCAGCCTAATAGCGTTCTATTCAATAATTTGTACCAGGTGCAACTCATACACAATAAACCTTATATATATTCAACCTTGTTCGGCAAGGAGTAAGTTACAATGCAACACTTGTTACACCATGTTTCTACCTTGTGAAAAAATGTAAAATATTACATCTTCCAATGTTATTCTTTCTTTATATTCTTTTAATTATAGTGGTTGGCCTTTCCCTTTCTCATATGGTAGTCATCTATGTTGAATGCAAGACTTTCTTGTACTCAATGATACATAGACTTAAATGGGAGGTCAATGGGTGTCACCCTTATTGCATTCAATAATGTATTCCAATTGTATCGTCAATTTATATTTAACAAAGTTACATGGTTCAACTCATGTATATTACAAAATTATTTTTAACAAAGCTACATGGTTCATGTATATTACAAAATATGTATATTACAAAATGCAACTGTTCATGTATATTACAAAATGCAACTAACATGTAATGATGATTTTTTAAATTGTATTTTGATAAAAATAGTATTTACAATTAAATTATATTGTGATAAAAATAGTGCTTACAATTGTTTTTCATTGTTTTATATGATTGGATCATTGTGAAGGAGATGTGTAATTATTTTTGTGGTCGTAACCTTAAAATTATTATTATTATTATGGTGATGATGATGATTAACGTCCAAATTGGTTTAAGAAGGTAAGAGATTACTTCAATTTCTTTAAAATTGTATTTCTATGCTCAAAATGCATTGAGAGAAGCGTTCCAAGATCAACATAGTTTTGATGACTTAGGAGGTTAGGAAGGTCCGTAATGTGGCAAATATTTTTAAATTGGGATCTAATATGGGTATAGGCAGGGCAACCCAAGAGGAAGTGTTTTTCATCTTCTACCCGCTTAGTGTCACAAAGGTGACAGACTCTCTCATCCCATAGTGTTTTGGGAGTTGTCCAGCGCCCAATTTCACTATGTAGCTCATGAGAGTTTGTTCTTATTTTAGCAACGTTGATGTTTTTATTTGCACTTTTCAAAACTAAGAGGTAATTTTGATCTTCTAAATTAGGGTTGACCACTTCCTTGTAGTATCTTAATTTCCTTTTATCCACTAATTTTTTTATCATATCACATATTCTCCTTAAATTTAGAAGTGATAATATGTGTAATATTATCGATATTCGACATGATGGTTTCTTCTTGTATGACCCAATTATTTAGCCAAGATGTTGGATCTTTATGCCATCCCCGCTTGAGCCACTGGTGGTTTTTGGCTAGAGTTTGAAGCAATTTTGGGGAGCATCTTGTCATCCTTGTTGTTTATATTGTTCTTGTACGTTAGGTATCTAATCATAGCAATGCTTTCAATGGGGGAAAGGCTTTCTTCTATGAGGAGGATAGGATAGGGTGTATTTCCCTTAATTTTGAGATTATAAGTTATAAAATTCTTTTTAGATATGTTATATCTTTCTCCAGGATTATCTAGATATACTGCAACCCCAAACTTCACATCCATATAAGATAACTGGAGTGAAGAGAGTATGAAAGAGGATTTTCTTTTCATCCCAAGGCCAAAGTTTTGTTGATTTACAATTATTTTCGAGCCCATAATAAGCTTTCCACCCTCCATTTATCCATATTTCAATTCTATAGTTACAATTGAGCTTGTGGTGGATATCGATTCCAAGATACTTGTATGAAGGCACTTCCTCCAAGCTATTTTTTTCATAAACAAAGGTATCATAGGTGATCCTTTTGGATTTAATTATCATAACCTTTGTTTTGTCAATGTTCACAGTCATGCCCATATTCGAGCAGAAGTTCTTGAGGGTTATTAGTTGCTTACCTAGGCCATAGGGACTCTTCGCCATAAGAAAAATATCATCAGTATAAAGGAGGATGACGACTATACTAGCGAGAGTCGGGCCAACATAACATGCAACCTCCAAAAAATCTTCTAACTTATCAATATAAATGCCAAAAAGGGTAGGGGATAATGGACAACCTTGCTTGACTCCTATATTACAATCAATTTCTTTTGACAAGACCTTAGTGTTCCTAAACTTGGCAATAACTTTCTCATATAGCCTTACTGTAGCAGCTCTTAACTCGAAAGGGACTTTCAACTCTTCCAACCTATTCCAGAGGTTATTCTTGGGCACATTGTCAAAATGTTTTCTGAAATCAACGAAACAACAAAGGAGATCAATTTTAACATTATGAACTCTTGTGCAATGATCCTAAATGTAACAAGGTGGTCCACATTGGAATGGTAGCCTCTAAACCAAGCCTAGCCTCTAGCTCTTTTTCTATGGCTTTCTAGCCATGTGTCGATCTTCTTTTCCAAAATACTTCTGTATAACTTAGCTAAAATGTGGATAATCATAATGGTCCTATAATTAGAGGGATTGTTTTTATCCCCGCTTTAAAATCCATCTTAACTCTGGATTTATCATAGGCGAACAAGGATAAAGTCCCTTGAAGTGAATTTTTTTTAATTGAAAAAACTTGATAAAAGATTTGCACCTCTAAAGATTTGATCCCTATCCGAACCAAAATTAAAATGAATTTATACTAATTTAATTGACATTGTAAAAATTTATTACAACTTACCCTATTAAAAAATAAGTTTCATTATACTATTTGAATATATTAAATATAAAAAATAATTAAATATATTTCATTGGTGTCATAATATTAGAGATATAGGGACATTAAAAATATAAGCTTCTAAAAAGTTGTTTGGGAGATGTTTAAGGTTCACTTATGTTTTCACGAAGGTTTATGCTAAATCAAGTCAAGCTAGACCTTCAAGAAAGGGTAAAAACCCTATTAAGGGTTCATTCAACTTCCTATAGAGGTGTGTGTTCTGCACCTCCGGAAAAGTGGAAACAGAAAAGCATTTCATTTTAGAGTGTGAAGCTTTTAAAGATAGCAGGGACAACTATATAAATTTCTTGACAGCTAGCTCTTGGAATGACTTATTCAGCAAGGGAACAATGGAGAAATTAGGGGAGCTCGTCATCAAGTTGAATAGAAAAAGGGTTGAATTGTTGAAATCAATGTGTGAGGCGGTTTGTCCCATAGGCTATTGTTAGCCTCGTGGATGTTAAAATTACTTCTTCTTCTTTTTCTTCTTATGACTTTTTTAAAAAGCGATGCGCTCACGGATAAGTACTCATTATTTTAGTTTATCACTTTTTCAAGTCAAGGTTCCATTAGAGAAATGCTAAATGTCAATTCAGGAGCCCAATCAACTGATGGTAAAAAAGGTATTTTTTTTGACAAAGTTAAAAAACAAAAGCATGTTGGAGAAAATATGATACTTGTGAAGTTGATATAAGGAGGTGATTCTTTCTAAAGAAAAAATAGTTTTTCGCTACCAAATTTGCCATAAATAACATATAATAAGTAATCCTTACAAAAATCGTTTTTCGCTACCAAATTTGCCATCAAATAATTCAGCTTCAAAACTCTTGCCCCGAGCAAGAGTTCATCTTAAAAGAAAAAAACGTCACCCTCCAAAATATAAGGAGGTGATTCTTTCTAAAGAAAAAATAGTTTTTCGCTACCAAATTTGCCATAAATAACATATAATAACTAATCCTTACAAAAATAATTTTTCGCTACCAAATTTGCCATCAAACAATTCAGCTTCAAAACTCTTGCCCCGAGCAAGAGTTCGTCTTAAAAGAAAAAAAACGTCACCCTCCAAATGTAAACACTGAACCATATAAACCCCTATTCAATGTTTACATAACCATAAGTCTTGGGACATGGAATATTCTCATGTCGTATGCCCCTTCCATT
Source organism: Picea sitchensis (assembly GCA_010110895.2). Lineage (NCBI taxonomy): Eukaryota > Viridiplantae > Streptophyta > Pinopsida > Pinales > Pinaceae > Picea > Picea sitchensis. The sequence continues at coordinate 40,698 of SNQJ01S0072340.1, forward strand.
GACATTGACATACGAAATTACTGCTTTTGAAAATTGAGTACGTGTAATTAACAATGGTAGTGTCATTGATTAATGATAAAGGGAGTAAAATGCAAGATTAAAATACTAATGCATATTGATAAATGATAAAAGGAGTAAAATGCAAGATTTAAATACTAATGCATCTTATATATTAAAAAAAAAAAAAAAAGCTAAAAAGCTTTTTATACATATATTTAAATCATAACATCCATAACAACATCTTAAATAAAATATTTGAAATATTTATACAAAAATTATTAGATAATCTCACGTACATGACTGAAATATTTTTGAATACTCATACTAAAATTAATAGATAATCTCACCAACATGGAGATTATAATTTATAAATGTATTTATTGTGAAACTTATGAATATAATTTTTTTGATGGTAATACCAAAATCAATATCAGAATGGAAATTGAACTGACTTTTCATTTTCAATAATCTTGAAGCCAAATTTGTGATCATTGTGTTGCAGTTTTGTAAATTCTTCAAGGAAAAGAGCAGCACCAAGCCCTAGTTCACCATGTAATTGAACAGTCCATGCAACACACAAAATCCCTAAATAGACATTACAAAACAACAAAAATGAATGCATCCTAATTTTTTCAACAAAAATTGAATTCAAAAACCACTCTCACAAAGTATTTCTGACATGAATCCCCAACCTCTCAACCAGTTGGTTTAAAGTATTTCCCTTTGATCTATTGGCCTCCAACCTCCCACTTGTCATTGGAAAACCACCAGTCTCATGGCAAAGGCATATGGTACCTATGGGTTGTAGAAGATAGTATTTTTTGCTTGTGAGGTTAATGAAAGAATGGATCTATTGATAAAGGTGATCCTCCTCCATCACAATGGGAGGACCCTAATCTCTACCATAATGCTAATTTTCAGACAATGGCATTGTTGCTTCGATTGTTGGTCATCGTTGCTTTGATTGTCCTAAATTTTGCAGTCAAGAATGTCAAAGAACACTAGAAGCATGTGTTTCATGTTGTAATGAACAAGATGAATCGTGTTGCAATGTATATCTAATTCAAGATGCGCTCAAGTCCATCTTCCAATAGTGATATTCAACTAGTACCTCTCTCTCATGCTTGCTCGTGGGTCCCACTATTCTTTGGGTACCTAGGCATAGCTTTCAAATTTGTAGAAAATGACTTCATTGCCACACTATATCTTAATGCTCAACTTTTCTTTTGTTGGGGATTGAATGACATTTTATTGTGCATAAATATCTTTCTTAGGCATGCATGGGTTCCATTTAGTTTGTAGAGTGTTTTGGAGTTCATTTTGTATTTTCTCAATGTTTCAACATGGCTACCTTCATGCATATATCTCTATACTCCTCCTGCCATAGTCTTAGATCACCTATTTGTTGACTTTTCATAAGAGATGATATTGTATATGAATATATTATTACAATGATGAGTGTTTAATATATATAGAACATATGGTGACCATCCATGAAAGGATGCATCCCTTGGATAATAAATAACTACATATTTTATTATTATTATTATTATTATTATTATATATATATATATATATATATGGAAGGATGTCTTCCCAATGTTGTTCAAACATCAACACTTCCTTTCAATGAGGGAGACATTATTCATCATGCCAAAAGCATCTTTGGAAATTATACAAACTTCACTCAGACTCATCGGATATCCATGAGCGAACTGACACCAACCAATGCATCCAAGGCACATTGGGTAGCTCTCAAATAGCTTCTCCATAGTACAACATGACTTCACAACCAATGCATCCAAGGCCTGTGGGTAGCTCTCAAATAGCTTCAACATGTCACCATGACATCCATTACCTCGTAATGCATTTGTACATCATCATGTGCAACCCTGTGACTTCACAGCCAATGCATCCAAAGCCTGTGGGTAGCTCTCAAATAGATACAACATGTCCTCGAGGCATCCATTATCCCGCAATGCATTTTTACCTCGTCATGTGCACCCCTGTGACTTCACAGCCAATGCATTTGAGGCATGTGGGTAGCTCTCAAATAGCTACAACATGTCCCTAGTACATCCACTACCCCACAATGCATCTGTACCTCGTCACTCCCTATGAAGAGGGACCACGCCAAGCTATCTCTCTTATTTTCCCGAGCCCTCTTGTGAGGGAGTTAAGCCCGGTCCCACTCTGATACCATGTTGACTTTTCATAAGAGATGATATTGTATATGAATATATTATTACAATGATGAGTGTTCTATATATATATAACATATGGTATGGTGACCATCCATGAAAGGATGTGTCCCTTGGATAATAAATAAATACATATTTATTATATATATATATATATATATATATATGGAAGAATGTCTGGAAGAATGTCTTCCCGATGTTGTTCAAACATCAACACTATTATCATTAACAACATCATTCTTCTCAATCTCACTAACCACGAACTACATTTTTCTTGCTCTGAATTTACACTCCCATCTTGGCATTGCATAGGGAAAATCTAGAACGTCTCAATATCCAGAGGATTATCTATAGAGACAACAAGAGTGTCAATCATCTTCATTGTTTCATTGACACCAATCTTGAAACTGTAAAGGGGGTTCTCATTTTGCTAGATTTGAATATCACATTGACCTGAGAGAGCTACTCCAATTATTATTAGAGAGGTATGTTGTAATTGTGCCACTAATAACTAGTTGAGTTCATTGGAAACATTGCATTACTAGGAAAATAAGGTTTAGTAGAGGTTTTAGTGGAGTTAATTCTCCTAGATTTCTTTAAGAAGAGGTTTATAGTGGAGGTTTTTAGCAAAGGCGATGCGGGGAGGTTTTTGCAAGAAAGTCCATTAATGCACTCAACTAGCATAGGGACACTAATGGGATTTCAACTTTGGTATGTTGCATGCAATGTGATAACATTGGTATGATGCACCAATACACACGCACACAGCTTTATAGTTACATCAACAAAATGAAGGAAAACTATTGCACTGAAAACTTAGGTGAATCACAGATAGGGTAAAATAAAAATAAAAGTAAACTTGATCATTTTTCCTCATTTTTTTTCATTCCCTTAGTGATTTCCTCGCTTCCCATCACTGAAAATTCATTTCACTTTGCCCTCACCATGAAGTTAAGTCATTGAATTGTCATTTTTAATCCCAAAACTTAATCTATGGTAGAAAAAAATCAAACTTCATTTAGAAAAATACCTCTTGAGAATTTTCCTCATTCATATGGCCTATGTCTCATTGATAATGGAGAGAAAACCAATTATTTTCTATTAGTAAATGGAGGGCATATTGAACTCACCACAAGGTTGAAGAAAATATTACAATTTTATCAAATAATGAGAAGCACTCGGATATAACCTTGGTTGTTCCAAGAGGAAAACACACCATACAATGATATGATGGCTCCCCCATAGATATTCATTCAACTACCTCATAAACCCTAATAAAAAACAAATTCAACACATATTTTATTATTGATTAAATAACAAATTTATTTCCTAATTATTTACATTGATTTAACTCCAAAGTCTTAAAGCCCCTTTTTGGATCATTATTGCTAGCAATCCCTCCTTGACCCAAAAAGTATTTGAAAAAGGCATAGAAGAAAGTGATATGCAACTGACTCCTTTGATGATGTGTACGTAAATCCTCCCATCCTACGTCTAATTAAAACATGTCTTACTTCCTACAAAAAAATTCTACCCTAAGAAAGTGTTTGGAACATGTGTGAAAAAATCCTAACCATGTCAACTATTGCTTGAAATAGCTAGTTAACACCATACCTTGTAAGATGATTACAATCTTTTATAGTCTGTCACCCAAAACTAGAAACTCTTGGTGAACTTGGTGAACTCAAGAACCATCCAAAAAAACTGTAGTTTGGTTATAACTTGATAATATCATAAGTGTAATCTTGCACCTCCAAAAATTTATAAAACAAGTGATCAAGATAAGTTGAATGGAAAACATCAACATGGAAAACCACAGCGTGAAAGTTGACCTCTATAATCCCCCTTCTCAAATGAGAGCTAGAGAAGCATAGAAACCCAACAATCATAAGTTACACCCCCACAATTGAAAGGGGTGGTTTAAAACAAATGTGTTGATGCATGGATCCACAACAAGTTTGAAAAGTAGAAGCCATGTCAAAATGTTGGAAATCATTAAAAAAAGTATCAAAAAAATTGTTATGACTCAAAACAAAAAAATTAGGCTCATCTAAGCCTTTTATTCAATTTTCATGTACAAAAGGATTTGAATGACAACCTTCTCCTTACAATGTTTTAGTGCAGTATTTATAATGACCACCATAGATCCATCTTAACTTTGGATCTATCAAGCAATCAAAGGTATCAAATCTCTTGAGGTGTAAACCTTTTGATAATTTAAGATGGAACAAGGTTGGTTGTAGTCTCGCTCAACTTTGTAGAACTCAAAGGTTACAACTTATGTAAATATGGATATGTAAAAATGCAGTTTGATGTTTAATTATTTTTTATCATTTAAGATGGATGTAGACTGGTTTGTAATATCACTCAACTCCATAGAATTTAGAACTCACAATTTATGCAAATATGGATATGTAAAAACACAATTTTGATTATTGTTAAGATATAAATTTGTATTATTAAAATATTTCTATGTACATATTGTATCTATAGTTTTTCTATTTATCTATAAATTTGGGATCTCTCTTTTATATCTCTATATAGCAGTTTTTATATTATATGTACATATCATCTCTCTCTCTCTCTCTCTCTCTCTCTCTCACACACACACACACACACACACACACACACACACATAGATATTTTTATTTCAATTGTTATTATTTCTTATTCATGTGTTTTTTTAAACTGACATATGATGATGTAAACATTACCCACATGCCAAACGTGGCATCTCTATCATGTTGGGCTATAGATGCACCTCACTATTCATGCAATTAAAAAAGAGTTGGAAGTATAACCTTCAGAAGATACATTAACTAATTTGATGCAAGAGTATCACTGCGGCTTTAGCAATCCTGCACATCCAAAAGCATTTGCTTTCAATTGTGTATTTTATTTCCAATTTTTTGGTTACTTAGCAATGACAGTGGTCTGAAATTTCCATTGGTGTGCATTCATATCTTGGAATTACATATTGAATTTTGGATATGTTGTAAACGAGATCATATAATACATTCACACCAAATTTCAAACGTAGATATGGAGTTTAGACCCAACACCCAAGTCAAGAACCAATGCACAAAAAAATTCATCCATAGATAGTGGCTTAGAATTTTAACTCGTGTGCACTCATATTTTGGAATCAAGGTCAAAATTTTGGACAGGATATCAACAAAACATATTTATACATACTCACCAATTTTTCAGAAAAATATGATGTCGTGTAGGTGTCAAAAAATAGCATGAAATATTTTCTATATTTTACTTCTACACTAGTAGAGGCCTAGTATGAAATTTGGATATGTTGTAGAAGACACATTCATATACATTCTCACCAAATTTCATAAAAATTTGGTGAGTTTAGTTGCCTCACCCAAACTGCGCCCTATTTAGAGACAACACGCAGAATTTTCCAAAAGTAGGGGTTTAGTATTTTGACTTGCATGCAACCAATATTTCAAGTTAGGGTCTGAATTTTTTACAAGGTGTAGAGGACATCTATCTCTCTCTATACTCCAAAATTAATAACAAAATATTGATTTTAAGGGGCCAAAATAATTTAAATACAGAGCAAGACAAAAAAGGGCAATTTCTTCCATGCCTTTATTTATCCAATTCTAGGAACAATTTCTTCCACATCTTTATCTATCCAATTCTACTTTGAATATTCAAACTCCAAATGTTAGGTTGTGTTTGGAAGCTAAAGAGTCAATTATTATCCATTCATTAATTGTAAAAAAAGAGTTACCCAAGGAAATTAAAAATTGAGTTACCCATAGCTTAAATACTTGGGAGATTGATGTAATAGGGGCCTTTGGCTCTCCATTATTTAATATTTTGTAGTTGTTGGTGGTTTTGTGTGATCTATAGAGACCTATGCATAGGCTGTGAATGTAATAAGGCCTAAGAGAATTGGTCATTGATTCAATAAAGTGGTAGAGACTATTGGTAAAATTATTTGTTGTGTTTTAAATTGATAATAGATTGTGTGTGAAATGTTTGTTAGTATTTTAATGCATTTTTAGTTTTGTGGTTTGTTGTGAGTGTTTTTGCTATGTGTGTTAGGGTCCTACCCTAACCTTCCTACTTTGGGATACGTAGGAGTTAATCAATTGATGTATGTGGACATCATCTTTGAATAAGGCCCAATAATTAGTAGTGGATAGTTATTTAATGTAAAAGAGTCGTTTTTATTTAATAAGGTCTAGTAGGTAGTTGGTACTCATTAATGATGGGACCACAAGTAGTTAGGGTTTTGTTATTGAGAATCTATTTAAAGAGATAGGAGGTCATGGAATGTTTTGTCAAGTACTATTGTAACTGGAGCTTTGCTCCGTGAAAATTCGCCCAACCCTAAGAGGCAAGTGAACATTGATTTCTTTCTCTCGATTATCATAATACAAGGTTATATTTCACATATTTCATCTTATTCATCTATTGTATCTAGTTTTCTACACTTATAATCTTTGTATACCTAGTTTGTGTTTCAAGCCTAAGGGTTAAGGAACATTACAAGTGGTATCAGAGCTCTTGCATGAGCCAGCATACCTCCATATTTTAGTAGTTTTTTTTTAGGCTAAAGACATGTTCCGGTGTCCATAAATAGCACTAAGATTTTTTGGTCGACAGGTAAACCTGTCACAATTAGGGAAGAATACAGGCCGAAAATACAAGTCGTGACACTTGGTTGGACACCATTATAACCTCTATTTGTACCCCTTTGAGTATTGTCACATTAGACAACAGCTATATACAAAATTGTCTTCCACATACCCTAGGGTATTTTGGAAGCCATGTAGGGGCACCTGAAACCAATCTTACATAAACCTGCAATCATCCTATTGCTATAGTACATTGAGAAAAACACATAAGGAGATCACTTTCACGTACTAGGGAATCTGATAATATGGGGGTACAATTTATCCTCCTTACTGTCATGAAAGATTTGTTCGAGTACTATTATGGAAACCCTTTGGTATATTAGAGAGTGATAGCACTTGACTCCCTTGTCCTTGAGATCGTGCAAACCCTAGCCTCTACATCCCACTAGTGAAATTCATACATCTTTTCATCTAGAAGGAATTTGGGAATTATGTTAGTGATACTACCACCAGCATAAAAACAAATTATGGGTTATGTCTGCACCATTTTGAGAGACCTATCTCAAAAGATTCCTTGCATTATGTTGATCATGGTGGTACACCTCTCTAATAAACTTTTTTGTGGTCTTGCACTACATTTATTGGTGATACCTCTCAAAAGACTTGCCTCCATCTCCTAATTGTATTGATATAATTCAAGGATAGCACGTCGATGGGATCTTAAGTGGCCCCGTGGCCCATACTCACAACATGGAAACCAATGAGGACTTGCACACTAAGTACTAGAAGCTTTAGGACTCACTTGATCAAATTCAAGGAAATATTAATCACTAGAGTGTTGAAATATTCTCATAAGTTTCTCAACATATTGTCAACCAAAAGGAGGAGCTCAAAGAATGGATAGGCACTCTATGGGCCTGCAGAAAAGACAAGGGGCCAAAACACTAAACATATCCATCCACGGGGAAATATTCAACAAGTGAAGAGGCACACCCTAATATGTTATTTCTGGCTAACCATACTCATCGCACACCCTTTCAAGATCACAATTCATGGCATTGTTTTCCAAAAGTGGACATGAACAAGTTTGATGGTCTTGATCCATGTGGTTGGGTTACTCAAATGGAAAACTATGTATCTCTCCATGGCATCCCTAATGACCTTCAGAAACTCAAAGTGGGGGTCTTATGTTTTGATTTAGGACCTTGACAATGGTGGCAATGGTATAAGAAAGCTTATGGATGCTACATTGTTTGGACCTCGTTTGTGAAGGGAAATAATGCTCATTTTGAACATGACATTCACTATCTATGATGACTGACAAAATTACGCCAAATGATCACAATTATTGAATTTATTACAGCCTTTAAACAATTGGCAATCTGCATAGAGGGTCTATCCAATTATTTAAGAAAACATCATTAGTGGTCTCAAGGAGGCAATTAGAGCCTAAGTCATGATGCAACAACTAACCACATGTTGGAAGCTTGTGAAAGATCTAAAGAAATCAAGATTCTAATATGCCCACACCAAAAGACCTCCATTCACTAGTCACCCTAGCCCTCTGGTGGCAACTCCCAACCCCTCCACTTCTCAACCATTGAGCTCCAAAAGTACTTGTCCTAAGAAGAGATGGCAGAACACAAATGCCTCAGGTTTTTCTATAATTGTGATGAGAAATATTTCAAAGAGCACAAATGTAAAGAATCAAAATTGTTTCAAATGGATATATCCCCAAATGACCACTCAGAATAAATCCCTTTAAAGACAACCCTAAACCAACATTGGATGACACAACCCCTCCCATGGAAGAAGAAACCGCCTTGCAAGCTTCTTGCGAGGAACCCCAAATTTCTCTCCATGCCTAATTAGGTTTTTTGGCACCCCAATCGTTGAAGCTCATTGCTTACATCAAACACCACAAAGTGATTATTTTGATTGGTGGTGACAACACCCACTATTTTGCCACCACTTTGTATTAAATTTCTCTACTCATAATATGATCAACTTTATTGTTCCATAATTGCTCATAATTAGATTCATTGTCTTTAAGCATGACTTTCACATCACCTATAAGAAGGCGAAAGAAATGTAAATACAAGAAAAATAGAGAACTAAAATAAAAATATGCTTCAAGACATAACACAAAATAATTCAAAGATTCATAGATAGGTGTCTACTTGTTCTCATAAAATATTTCATCGTAATTACATCACGTTAACTTACTACAACCATGTGCTTGGCTCTCTTGGCTTGTTTGTAACTCTATGACTACATCTAAGTTTCAATCTTACTCTCTTGGGCGTTCTTGCTCTCGAGCCAATCTCTCACAAGCCATAATCTGCAAACCACTCTAAATCTTTGTGGCACATTGTGAATCTCTCTAAGCCAACCTTCCAATACTCGGAACCAACCCAACTTCATTTGTTCCTTTTATGCTTATCCACAATAATGATCCATCTTCCATTGACCTTTGGCCTTCCTTGCTTGCTACAAACTAACTCAAATGCCACATATAATAGTCCAACTCACCCCTTGGTTTATTACACCTTTAACCTCAATGACTTTCTAACTTCTCACACACTCAAATTTATATGCATTAGGTGCACCAATTTTTTCCTTGCACCTATATTCATGTCTTTATTTTCGTGCACTTGGTTCCCCGACTATGAAGCCAAATATCTACCCAATGATTTAGCTCTTTTCTAATGAGGCAATCAAAATCAGACAAAGAAAATTCAACTTAAAATATGTTGAAATCAACCAAAATGGATGTTGTAGATGCCACAAATGGATTCATAAGCCTAAAAAAAAAACAATGCACCCACATTATGCAATCTAAGCATTTCAATTTCACCATTCCAACATTCTGAAAAAATGAATTTGTTAGATTCCAATTAAAATCAGGTTGGGAGGGATCATTCAAAAGGGCATAAAATGTTGGCTATATATACTACACTAATTGTTGTGTATTCCTTGCTACCATGTGTATAGATGTTTTTGCATCACCAAGTATGTAAGTCATTGCTAGTAAGAACTTTTCAAACTAGACAGGGTCATTTTCAATGACTATATTTTGTATTGTTGGAGCTCTGTTTAACTCAATAGACATCAAGTGTTGTTGATGTAAGGCCCTAATGATCTATTGTCATTAATGAGATGGTCCCTTATTAATACGGTGGTCAAAAGGTGGCCTCAATGGTCCCTTATTAATACGGTGGTCAAAAAGTGGACCATCATCCATAATTAATGCAGTGGTTATTTTATAGCTAATCACTTTATAAAAGGATCTAACACCACATTAAGAACACCATGGGACACACAAGAATAAAGCAATGTTGTTCAGAGTGGAGTTCTCTATACCATGAGGATTTCTCTACTACAGATCACATGTCAATATCTATGCAAAGATGTGCATTATTGGATGAGGCATTATCCACTATTTTTAACATAGTATCAAAGCACGCAAACTGCATTTTGATTTGGTGATGCTCTTTTGTGAGACTGTGTGAAGCTTTGGTTCATATCAAATGGAGATATGATTAATTATGCATGCACTCCTAATCATTAAGCTCAACTCTTCTCCCAAAATGTGTGTAAATTCACATGGTAAATGAATGGTGCTACTACAATTAGGTCAGTGGCAAGAAGGATCTGAAAAAGATGTCTGATAGGTCTTAATATGGTACTGCTTATTTTTAAAATTTTGTTTTATGATGAACTTTAGAGCCATATATTGAAAGCCAATGATGGGAGATTTTTTAGTGTATATTTTGTTGCAGATCATGAACCCCTGCAACCATTCTGGAAAATCTCCTTTTTTCCAGACACATCACAGATTATACCACTCAATCTTGGGGTTATCATTTCCTCATCCATTTTGCACTTGGATTTGCAAGACATTTTATTTTAGACCTTGACCAAGCATTATCTGCAGTCTTTGAACTAGTACACACAAAGGCGACAACTACAACATCAAATGGAGAACATGGGTTCAAACCCAAATAGAGATGGTGGGGTAGTAGAGCTTTCAAGGACATACTTTGTAAAATACTACACAAATCTATTTCTATGGTTATCTACAGTTATTTGAAACATTAAGCTCATTTCGAGGAACTGAAGGATAAAAAAAAATCAACATGAGCATGCTCACTCTATGCAGTTGTGGTATGATTTCTGATGTAGTTGCTCTAGTTCCAATTTGGAAGATAAAATCTATTGGTGGCAGCCTGAGTCCAAATAATTCAATTAAATTGTTTTTTTGTTGGGACTAGAAAAAATAAAAATACTCTATTTTTCGTTTAGAAAAACTACAATTGATCTTAATATAACTCTACATAGTGAAAGTGAACACATCAACGATTGCTCACTTATGTCTCACGTCTTTGCATAATTGATCTTTGACATTTTCACACTAACTAACAGATATTTTATTTTGAAGCTTAAACTAAAACATAAATAAATGCATTTCTAGTATATGATTACATATTGTAATTATATAAGTTTAGCTTGTGTGGGATCAATCATCACGGTTTCTACAATTTAATTTTTGATTAAAAAAAAAAATCACATATTTTGTTAGATAATAGATAATGAATAGAAACATGACTATTGAAGTTAAAGATAAAATGTCAATATTTGTAATGTTTAATTACATCCAAAGTCAGCTTTGTCATCTCATTTGCAATATTCTCTTAAAGAGGGATGTTGATGAAAAGGTCACATTAGAATTGAGATGATTTACAAATTAATTAATTTCTTTTAAAACATGAAAAAACTACAATTTAAGTTTTGATAAAAATAAAAAATAAAAGATCACATATTTTATTAGATAATAAATAATGAATAAGAACATGACTATTGAAGTTAAAGATAAAATGCCAATATTTGTAATCTTTAGTTACATCCAAAGTCAGCTTTGCTACCTCATTTGCAATATTCTCTTAAAATTCTCTTAAAGAGAGATGTTGATGAAAAGGTCACATTAGGATTAGGATTGAGATTATTTACAAATTAATTTCATTCTTTTAAAACATGAAATCGTTACGATGTAAAATGTCAAAAGATAACACTTGTAAAAAAGTTTTTTAAATTTATTATCCTTTAATTAAAGGATGTTGCACAAGTTTTTTGTTTTTTGCATGATTCATTAGGAAAATTTTAAAAAGTGATATTAATGAATACAAGATGGGCATGGGATCATGACGGCCAACCCTTAAGATGTGGCATATTATTGCCCTTATAACCCAAGCTGCTACCACCGTTGCCTTGAACACTACCAAATCAACTATTATTATTACCATTGTTAGTATTGAGCCAATGGCCATCACTTTGTTATAAAGGAGCCAATGGCCATCACCTTGTTGTAGGAAAAACAAGGACTTCCATTGTATGGTCACAAGAAGTAATTGTAGGAAAACAAATACTTTTGATTGTTGAGTCATTATAAATACACTATTTGTCTAATATATTAATCTATTTGTCTAATGTATTTGTTTTTAATCATTTTGATTTCTTCTAGAATGACTAGACGAAATAAAAGTCACAGAGAACATTGAATAATCTTATTTCATACATTTTTTTATTTAAAAGATCTCTTACTTAAGAGCACAATCTTTCATTAATTCTCCACGTCTCCAGTTAAACCACCAGTTAAAAATTCAATTCTACTCCCAACTTCTGTACAATTTGCTGATCAAAAATGTATACTATCACTTGACTTACATTCTCCATTTCTATAATTGAATTCTCTGCACAAGCATCAAGATCCTTTCTTTATTCTGTCTAATAACTAATATTCTCCTCTAACCATATTAAATACTCGAGGCGATTGATATTCATAGGCAGTTTACAATTGATACACATGCACACTCATGCACATCAATTCCCCTACCAATATTAATTTGATTTACTTTTCTCTATTTGCGTGCCAATATCATGAGTACTCTATTGTTCAATACTCCTTATCATAAAAAGGCCACCAACATAATTGAGGTCATCTAGTTCCATAAAAAACAGAAGACTATGTTGCTTACCCTGCACGATGAATAATGCATGTTTCCTGTAATTATAATCAAATATCTTCCTGCCCATATAGACCCCCCAAACCAAGGCAAGAACGTGGGTAACTAATAATATGGAGTTTTGAGCCCTGAGCTTTGCCAACTCAAAATCAACTACAAATTCTCAAGAAACCTCAATTAGATTTTATAGAATAGGCATTCTATTTTATAGGAAAACTCAAGCAGCCTAAATTAGTTTATTAGAACAGGAATCCTATTTTACACTGCTAAACATCCCCCTGATTTGTTCCCATCGTACTGTAAGCTACAAGCAAATTGCTAAAATCAACATGGCATGGTCTCCTTTGAGAACAATTCATCTTACCGCGACCAATACATGCTTCGAAATGATTCAGCGTTGTAAACTTGAGAATTTGGACCCAGACCTAACCTGGGAATGAATGGAAATTTCTTCACCTCGTCAGGTCACAATATACAGGTACTTGATACCCAGTGATTCGTGGGTATATTTTCTATTTAAAGAAATATTAGAATGGGCCATAAAATTCCGAAAGCATATCCTAATAATTTGTAATTATCACCTCAAACACCCTCCCGCAAACTTAAAATATTGTCCATTTTCTCCCAGGGACTTGTCAAAACAGATCTCATAGGTTGCTGAAACAAAACAGGTATCGCACTGGAAAAGCAACTAACCAAAATTTACAAGTATCAGTTTCAATGCATGGTACCAAAACATCTGCCAGTTAGTTCTGAAGAACAGACAGCTTGAACCTGATATAAACCGTCCTTAAAATTGCATATACTGAAAACAATTAAAAGCAAACGAAACTCATCTACAAAACCACAATATTGTCTCCCACTTTTATCTGATCTCAATCCATTGATTTTATTCGGTGCTCATTACAAAAATAAACTTTTTTGTAATAAGATCTGACGAGGGCTGCTTTAGACAGAAATCCAAATCCATTGAGCCTTTAAACAGGACTCACTGAACAGAAACCCCAACAATGTAACATGACCTATATGCACTTTCTACACTGTAAATTAGTTCCGGAGGGGCACTAAATATCTTTATAAATGGTGAAATGGCATCTTCCATATTATCATGGTGGCCCCCACCTGGTGAGGGTAATCTACTTTCATAAATCAGACCATGAAAGTGGGGACAATAAAATACCTATGAATTTGAATTTTCATCATTTCGGCATCAGAGTTCAGTTTCAGAACATGCTCAAAGCCTGATTGATATGACCAGGACACAGAACCAAGAATATTAATTGTAAAGGGCAAAATGATCTCAACCGAACATGCTCAAAATCTGACTCTTCTTACCTGCAAAGAACATAAAGCACTGTGACTACTATAACTCTACTATCAATAGAGTAAAACAATAGTGGTGGTCAATGTTTGACTCTTTGGGATCTGCCAAATACTAGTGCCAGAAAAACCTTTTGGAAATCTTTTGAGTGTCAAACAGAAACAAAAACCTCACAACACAAACTTAAAGAGTAACTGCAAAAACATAAAACGGAGTTCCCCGTTTCCTCAAATCCAAAGCAAAGCTGCAGAGAGAGAACTAGAAGCAAAATCTGATTACATGCATACACCATAACACTAATCCAACATTAAAAGGAAACAACTAGACACAGTATAAGAAATTTTCAACTGTTTTATAGCCTTGTTTTTCGATTAAACTCCCTACAAACATTTATAGCGATGTTTAACGCACTAGTTCATGAAGACTCTAATTTAAAATGTTCTTTTGAGAGGCCAGTGACTAGCAGTATACAAGAATATCCCAAACCTAGTCAAATTCTGAGATAAATTAATTCAAGCTGACAAAAACTAGATTGCTAGTCACTACCAGCAATCTGTGCCATGAAATTGATGTACACAGATATTAAACCCAGGAAACACAAACAAAGGCATGGCAAGAGCAAAGTATGTTGTCTCTTCAAATACAAGACACTTTATATCTATGTTGCAGGAAACGCCTCCCCCCCCCCTTGGTTTCGGGCAGGAAACCAGTACGAAACTCGGAAACCGGTATGGTACAGCCAGGAAACGCCTCCAGCTGTACCGTACGGCGTTTCCAGATTTGGAAACGCCGTACGGTACGGCCAGCGGCGTTTCCTCGCAGTACCGGCCCGTACGGCCAGCATTTCAGGCATCTTTGAGGCGAAATAAGAAAAAAAAAAGGGGGGCCATGGGGCCCCCAAACAGTCAAATATATTTTTTTTTTGCATTTTCTATGTTTTTCTTGCATCATTATTGCATTTTTTTATTGTATTTTTTTGCATCATTATTGTATTTTTTTATTGCATTTTTTTTGCATCATTATGTTTTTCTTGCAATATAATGTCTTATTTTTAAAAAAACTATATATACATATATATATATATATTTTAATTTTTTTATATACGGCGTTTCCCCGGACGTTTCCATTTTTGGGGGGCCTGTTTCGTACTGTCCCAGTTTCGGAAACTTGGAAACGTTTCCCCATTTCGTGCAACTTAGCTTTATATCAAAATCATTTCTTCTTTATTTCAGTCCACTCAAGCACAGAAAGATTACTCAAGCACAGGGGTCAGACAGAAAGATGATAAAATTAGCAACGACTAACAAACACGTAGCAAGAACTGCAAGTGGTGTTTCTTGAAATATAGGACACACCATATTGAAATTATTTCTTCAACTACAGATTCCTGAGAAATTGTTGGAGTTTGCATATTTCAACATTTTACATCTTCAATTTATAAGATCCAGTGATGAAAAGAGAAAAAGGGCCCAATCCTTGCACAGAAACTGGTGTGTGGCAGTAAACAAGTAGTTTTGGACTTATCAAGAAACCTCAATTAACCAAGCCAGTTACAAAGATCTTATCCTAAATAACATTGTCTGTTTGTTATGCCTTGCTGACAATTCCATCTCACATACTTGTGTTGCTTGGGATGAAATAATCTCAAGGGCCAATTAACCTAGGCCCCTGAATTGCAATGCCTACTACAATTGTAAAACCAGAAAGCTTCAATTATCAACCTCAACTACTGTTTTCCGCCCTTTATGAAGGGAGGGACATTTAATACCTTACAATGTAGCTTCATAATTCCTAGAATTTGATGCCTCACTGATAGTTCCATCTCACATACTTTTTGTTGCTGAGGATGAAATAATATCAAGGGCCAACTAACTTGGGCCCCTGAATTGCAAATGCCCAATACAATTGTAAAACCAGAAAGTTTTCATTATCAACCTCAACTACTGCTTTCTGCCCTTATCAAGGGAGAGGCATTTAAGGCCTTTCAATGTAGCTTCATAATTTCCTAGAATTTGATGCGTAGTTCGACAATCTTCTCCTAAATAACATTTTCTGTTTGCTATGCCTTGCTGACAATTCCATCTCACATACTTCTGTTGCTCAGGATGAAATAATCTCAAGGGCCAACCAACTTAGATCCCTGAATTGCAAATGCCCAATAAAATTGTAAAACTAGAGAGCTTCCATTGTCAACCTCAACTACTGATTTCTGCCCTTATCAATGGAGAGACATTTAATGCCTTTCAATGTAACTTCATAATTCCTAGAATTTGATGCACCCTGGTTAGGAACTGAGAGCTTGAGACCTTTGGAACCTACTGGAGAGTATTGTTGAGCTCCACCAGTGCAGAATGCAAATGGGCTCATTTCTGCAGCAGGGGACAGAAGTGGATTGGCCTCAGTCACCACTACTTGCCTTCGTGAATCTGTGGCTTGTCTTGATGTGCTGCTACTCTGACCAACAGATGACAGGCACATACGTTGTGGTTTTGTGATCCCTATGCCTCCCTGCAAATCCAAGTTACATGACCATTTTATTGTCAGCCCCCTTTCCTATTGTTAACAACCTTTGCCACCCCTTGGTGAAACCCCACACCAGGAGATTATTGATAAAAGCATTTGTACTTACGGATCTATGCAGGATAGTTTATTTTTTCAGAGATCATCTTCTATACAAGCCATCGAACCTTTCTGCTAAGGGATACCTTATCCTGCACTCTTAAATAATCAATGTAGTTATCTGCCATTCTCAAAGTATTGCTGCACGCCATAATCCTTGGAGCATCTTTCTATGTCTTCCTTTTGAGCGGATTTTGTGGCTGACTTTGTTTCATATTGGGAACATGGACTGAATTGCATTTTGGGCATGTTGTAGGTAGATTACAAACGATGTAACCCTTAGAAGTTAGAAGAAAGGACCAATCCTTTTACTGAAAATACACTGGAAAAATAAATTGTGTTGTATAGATCCTTGCGTATAAATACTTTTATGAATAAATCTCATCTTGTGGGTTTGCATGAAGGGATGGCAAAGATTACTGACAATAACATGATACTGTAACTTAGATGCACAGGTAGGCATCGGGATCATAGAACCAAAGCATGTGTATACTGCCCAGTTTCCAGCAGCAGGCAAGCAGTGGTGGCAGTTGACAGAGGTGTACACTAGAGTTGGATCAGCCTTGTACAACAGAGTTGGATCAACCTCAGCCACCACTGCTGCCTGCTGCTGGAAACTGCTGCTCATCTCAATGTGCCATTACTCTGACCAACAATGACAGGCACATATGTCGTGGTTTTGAGATCCCTACACAGCACAACTCCCAGCAAATCTAAGTTACATTACGTTTTATTTTCAACCACCTTTTCTATTATCATTTTATTGTCAGCAGCCTTTTCCACCCACTGGTGAAAACTCACAAAAGGGTCTATGCATAGCCTATCTTTTCAGAATGCATCTTCTGCACAAAGCACATTGGTCCTTTCTTCAAAGGAATACATCGTTTGTATTCTACCTCACACATGCCCAAATGCACTTCAAAGTTCAACTCATTCTCAAAATTTGAAACAAAGTTAACCACAAAATTCCCTCAAAAGCACTTCAACTTTCCTGGGGAAACTGTACTTTTAACATCTGACCAGGGATCAGCATGCAGGCAATATTTTGAGAATGGAAGAGACTTTTTGTTTCTATGATATGAAACAAATGCCATTCCACCCAAGAACCATTAAATCATGTCTCTTAGTATAAAGTAGTTAATCATTTTCTTAGTATTCCAGTCATTTATCTGGAATCTAATTGAAAATATAAAAGCTTGGTATCAGACTATTTTCAAGCATTTATAAATTTGTGCCGACATGTACATATGTAGCATGTCAAGAGAAAATACATGTCAATCCCTCCAGCAAACCAGTCAACACAATGAACATGGACAAACCTCCCCCACAAAAGAAATAGATAGCTTTCCAAAACAGCACAATGAAAAACAAGAGCCTTCTTAACTAACATGGATTGACAAAATGAACATCAGAGTAACGATGAATATGCTTTACCTATCAGTGATCTTAACAGTTACTCCTCTTCTTTCACTCTGCATTTTTCATTGTTCAAGTAAATGAAATATACTAATCCAGCTTTTTAAGCAGCCAACATCTTAATGTAAAGAGGGCACACTGTTTGAAAATGTTCACAAAGAATTTTACTTCTTTGAGAGATTGGTAATTCTCTTATATTATAATTTATTATAAGACGACTGCCAATCTCTCAAAAAGATAAAATTCTTATAGGACTGCCAATCGTCTTGCAATATTCTTAATTAATTAAAAATTAAACAAGAAGTTAATGAGAAGAGGCAACAAAGCAATCACAAAATAATCCAAATTCCAGTAAAAACCTGCCCCAAAATAGGCAAGGACTGAAACAGGGGATTTTAGAATTTTATATGATTATCTGTACAATTATTATACACAAAAACATCATATTCTGAAGTGTACTTCAGCTAATAATCAATATAGTGATAATGTCATCTAGCTGCATGCAAATTAGGATTGCATGCTCGTTAAACAATTGGCTTCCCAATGTGGAAAGTAGGGCACAATTTGTACAAAATATTTATAATCTAAAAAAACTGGTATGTACACTCATCAAACCAGACAAATCAATATCTGGTGAAATGTATAACAAATAGTGAAACTGAAGTGCCGAGACATAGATCATCTTCTTTGAGAGCTCAATGCCATACTAGCACTTCAAGAAAACTAAAAACAGAAATAATTCATGAACTAGTAGAATTATGAATACAGAATGGTGGCTTTCTTCATTCCTACACAGGTGAACCATAGCAGCATTTTCTCAAATGGTATATAAGCTTCAACCAATTTGAACTTACCACATCTTTTGAAGTCCCAGATTCATGGGCTACAGGACTCTTGAGCTTAGCTAAACTACCAGAATTCACAATAGCTACTGGCATTCTTTTACGAGCAATATCAACAGCAAAGTTGTTACCATCATTGTCCTTACCACCTTGACGACCTGAAGAAGTTCAGGACAAATCACCAGACAAAAGAAAGAATGTTATTTTAAGAAATGAAAGCAACTAATGTATATATATATATGTGTGTGTGTGTGTGAACATGTATACATGCTTGTCTACTGTGAGACAACAACATGACCATGCACATCACAATCTTTTTCACCAGATATAAGTGCCTTAAAAAGAATAATGTGGAGCTCAAGTGAAATCATATCACTAAAACGGTACTAAAACCTACAGAAGTGACTGGACTGAAACTTTCTGTCTTTCATGTGTCAAATAAACTATACTGTGCTATTTTAGAAAGCTTAAATAATTACACTCATTGACCTTGCAAATAAATTTTGGACCTGAAAGTGTACCAGTTTAACCTTTATCGGAGAAACAAAAATTCAGACATCAACTCTACAAGCAATTAGCATCCAAGCCTGAGACTGGTCCTGAATAATAATACCTGAATGCCTATCCAAAGTTGCACCTGTTTTTGCGGTCGGGCCAGTGGCTGCTGTGGGCCCAGTGGCTGCTGTGGGCCCCGTGCTCGTTCCTCCAACAGCACCCTGACGAGCAATCATCCCATAGAATCTTGCAGCTCGGATGAATGCTTTAACCGGAATGTTTGATACAACGTCAAATTAAAACTGGAAAGCATTTTGGAGACTGATTGCATATAGATAAAGGACTTACAAGAGCCTTCTGAGGTGGATGAGCAATCTGTGTTTGTTGATATTTCAAAATGGTCCAGTCAAAAACATAGTCAAACTGAAATCCTGCACGCATCAAGACAATGTAAATTGATTGATATATCTGTCTACCAGTCAACCAGCTGTTTAAGTTCTACACCATCAAACTTAGATGTTATAAATTGTTATTGTTGTAAACCACAGCAAATTCTTAATAAATGGAATTACTATAGTGTACATAATATATACCTTCATGAATAAAAAGATCACGAAATATCCTCCTCAAATAAGCATAATCCGGTTTATCATCAAAGCGTAATTGGCGGCAATAATGAAAATAATTTGCAAACTCGGATGGGTAAGACTTGCACAAGACCTGAAAAATGTGCATTTGATAATCAGAAATATAAATCCATCTGGAGTATCAGAAGAGTTAGCAATGAATAAAATTTCTTACCTCAATGGGGGTTGCAACCTTCTTTTCACTGATCTTATCATACTTCTGCTTTTTCGTACCAGCTTTCAAACCCTGCCAAGGAAGACTGGAAAAATGACCCCGTATTGTTAAATCCAAAATAATATTCTCAACAAATAATGCCATATATTAGGTAAGTACAAGAAAGAAAAACCAACCTGCCTCTCAAAAAATACAGAAGCACATATCCAAGAGATTCTAAATCATCTCTTCGGCTTTGCTCTGACCACACAAAATAAATTGGAGCAATCAAAGTTGGTAATCCATTATAAATGCAAAGGACAGAAAAAAAACTACAAAAAATACAAAGCCCTTCCTAAATTATATCCAAGGATATTGTCTAGGAAAGGTAAGCATCATATCAAGTGACCTATCTGATCATGCAAGGAAAAATTCACTTAAGCAACCTAAACTTACCAATGCCAAGGTGAGTATTCATGCTTGCATATCGAGCAGTTCCAGTCAAATTTTTGTTTTCTCTGCAGCACAAATCTAAATGTTAAGTTTAGATTTTCAAATTTGTTCTCCACATATAGCATGAGGTTTAACACACATCCCAATACCCACTGCAGAAATGAAAAAAAACAACTCTACACAAATTTTGTTGTAAGAGGACAACAATATTGCTAACTATTACTGTTTCAGCACCTTTGAAGACATTACCAAAAACATGATAACCAAGAGCAGAAAGTAGGGAAACTTTGCAAAATAAATGCAAGTGACTACACAAGAAAGTCAAAACTAAAAAATCTCAAAGAAGCATATTTTCTTCAAAGGGCAGTGATTGGTGATTTTTTTCACAATTTCAATCTTGTTGACTAATCTGCACAATTTCAATTTACATCCATGTCCAATGGTAGACAGCACCCAAGAAAAGAGATGCACCAAAATCAGCTTGTGATCTTTTCTTATTATGATCTCTTGTAAAGAACCATCATTAAATCCTATAGTTAGTAGAATCATGTAATTAGTCTACTTGGGAGTGCAGGGCAACCAGTAGAGCCTGTAAAGACAAATATTCTGCCCAATTTAGGCACAACAGAAACTAAGGCATGCACCACAAACATAATTTCATACACTGCATTAAATAAATACATGTATAATTAAACCAAATCTGATAATGCCAAACTGAAAGGCAAGCACATTTAACAAGCTGGCGAAAAGAAAGTGATGTAGACAACCATATGTCTAGTTTTGAATTATTATGACGAGTTGAAATACATAAAAACAAATGCATGCTACTATGGAAGAAGTCCATTATATAGGACTCCTAAGCATCAATTTAAGTAAACAATGTGAAAACAAGTAGCTCTGCAAGTCTGTGCAACCTCCAACCGCCCACCTCCCCCCATCAACAAAAAATAAAAGACAGTTTGTAAAAGTTAAATGAGAATAATGTTCCGTACTCGTAATTCCACATCATGATAATGCACCCATAACAAGGTGGATATATTAAATTCTAGACAACCAAGTTATGATTCTTCTTTTATATGTAAAACAGTATCAACGTGTTTCCCCATTTTAACTAAATGACGAAGATGCCAGAATATCAATTCATCCACTATGAGACATGTAATATATTATAAATTCATTGCATTTGGGGGCAAAATTGCATGGCTTAACATAGACCACCTTGTGTCATTATTCTTTGAACGACTTTTTTGCATGCAATTTATGTTCGTTCAATTTGCAAAATAGTTGAGAAACTTTTAGGCGAAGTGGGATACAACCTAATCTCTTCCTATTGGTATTTTATGCTTGGGCTTTACTTAATGTGGTGAACTCTCAGATCCTGTCCTTTCTTAGTGTAATTATTGATAATGAACATTTATTAGTATTTAGCATTTACTTTACGTAAATACATTGTACGCTAAGTACTTTAGAGTTAGTAATGAATAAACAAGAAAAGGTTACTTAACGTCTTTCTCCTCTTCATTTGTATGTACGTAAGAAGATATTTGATGAATTGATGAATAAGAATTTGATGGTTCCCTTCTCAATAGTTTGGTGTCCTCTATTCAACCTGTGTGCTGATATGGTATCAAAGTCATGGTGAGAAGAAACCAAGGCTTAAAGCAGGTGAACGCCTAGGCACTGGCCTATCCAATGAACTGCTATAAGAGTCTAGCAAAGAAAGGCCATAGTGTATCGGCCATCTCATAGAACAGAGATATGTAGCCGCCATCATATGAGTCTGGTAGAAGCTGTGATTTTGATGGATATGGGTCTGGTAGAAGTCATCGTTGTTGTTTGATTTTGATAGATACAGGTCTGGTAGGAGTTGTCGTTTTGATTTTCAACATATAGCTGTCGCTTTTAGATCGTTGTCCATTGAAACAACCGTCGCTGGTAAGGTAGCATGGGGTTTGGGAACTAGGAGAGAAGCCTGAGTATCCGTATTGCATAAGCTGACAGATTGATAGCAATAACTGCCAATTAAGAATACTAAGCTGCATGGGTATTTGAGTCTGGGAAGGTTCTTGTCTAGGGTGAGCCACCAAGGTGTATGGGTCCACTCCTTTTAGTAGAGATTAGTGAATTGGAGTTGAAGTGAATGTGACCCAATTGCCAGCCAGGCATTTGTGTTCACTTTTTTTTAAATGAGCCAAGTCACCAGTCTTGAGGCACACAATTTTATTTTATCTTTTTCTTTAACATTTCAGCGAACAGTGAGTGTGACAATATGGATGGTGCAAAATTTTGGCTTGGTAATCTGAACATGGTAACCAATATTATGCTTGAGAATAACCAAAAATTAAATGGAAAGAATGTTATACATGGAAATAGAAAATGCTTGCAATCTTTGAGTACAGGTGTTTTGGAGTCTGGACAGATTGGTATTGGGAAAAGAAATCCAGAGTGAAACCAATGAAGCTGCCTGAGAAAAGTATGATGCAAAGAATAGAGAGGTTGTCATGCTCATTAAGCTTTCCATCGCAAATGAGATGCTTCCTGAAGTTCAAACTGAGGATGATGCATTCACCATTAGACGAAATCTTCATAATTTGTCTAGGGTGAGCCGCCAAGGTGTATGGGTCCACTCCTTTTAGTAGAGATTAGTGAATTGGAGTTGAAGTGAATGTGACCCAACTGCCAGCCAGGAATGGGTATTCACTTTTTTTTAAACATGCCAAGTCACCAGTCTTGAGGAACACAATTTTATTTTATCTTTTTCTTTAACATGTCAGCGAACAGTGAGTGTGACAATATGGATGGTGCAAAATTTTGGCTTGTTAATCTGAACATGGTAACCAATGTTATGGTTGAGAGTAACCAAAAATTAAATGAAAAGAATTTTATACATGGAAATAGAAAATGCTTGCAATCTTTGAGTACAGGTGTTTGGAGTCTGGACAGATTGGTATTGGGAAAAGAAATCCAGAGTGAAACCAATGAAGCTGCCTGAGAAAAGTATGATGCAAAGAATAGAGAGGTTGGCATGCTCATTAAGCTTTCCATCGCAAATGAGATGCTTCCTGAAGTTCAAACTGAAGATGATGCATTCACCATTTGGAAAAATCTTCATAATTTGCATAACCTGAGATAAAGGTAGAGCATTTTCCTAAAGAATATTTGTTTTCTATTCAGAGGGAAGAACATGATTCTTTTCCAAATCACTTATTAAAGATTAAAGATTTTTAAGATCAGTTGAAGGCTATCGATGGGAAGATGGATGAGGAAGATCTTGCCATCATAACATTGAAGAGTCTAGCCTCCTCCTTTGGAAACTTTATTGAAACTTTGAATATTACTTCTAATATTGACCTAACATTTGAACAACTTAGCAATAATATTTTGCAGAAAGACAGGTGGAGAAAGCAATCTAGCAATAGCAATGGGCTTGACACTTCAAAGGTAGTCTTGGCAGCCAAATTCAAAGGAAAAAGCAAGGGAAGTGAGGCTGAAGGTGGGCAGAAAGATAGTAGCAAGCCAAATGATTCAGGTAAATATGAAAACTGACGAGATCATTAAATGATTTATTGTGGAAAGATTGGTCATAAAAGCAAGTTTTGTCAAAAGAGATTGTAAGATGAAAAGCACAATCCAAGGTCGTGTCAAACCGAACAGAGGCATGCCAATGTGGCTGAGCACAATGAGGAGGATGAGTGTTATGTTTTTATGGCTAGGAATAAGGAGGTCATTGTATACAAGGTTGATTAGTATATTGATTCTAGTGCATCTTGTCATTTCATAACAAGAAGAATTGATCAATAAGAATTTGATGGTTCATTTCTTAATCATTTGTTCTCCTCTCTATTCAACCTGTGTGATTTTATAGCAAATAAGAAAGAATTAGATTCTATGATTTTTGGTGGTGACGAAGAATAAAAAGTAGTTGGAAACAGAAATGTGCAAATAGAAATGCAAGGTAAAAGGTTGCTCTTCCTTGATATAGTCTCCGTCCTAGAATTGGAAAATAATCTTCTTTCTATCAGTGAAATTATGAAGCATCATCCTCATTTAAATGTGATTTTTAGCAACAGCAGGTGCTATATTGTTAATCAAAACAGCAAGAAATTAGTTGGCATGGGTGGTGAAGAGTAGGATTGTTTCACTTGGTGAGTGTTGATACAGTTCAAGAGCATGCTTTAATGGCTAACAATGGACAAGACATGAGTTCACTCGGGCATTGGAGGTATGGCCATCACAATTTACATTGTCTTCCCTCTTTGACTATTAGAAAAATGGTGAATGGCCTTCCAGATATTTTGGATGAGCAAGAGATTTTCGTGGCACATGTGTTGCGGGGAAGCAGCATAAAATTTATTTTGATGAAGGGAAGACTTGGAGAGCCAAAGTACCTCTCAAATTAATTCATGCAAATATGTGGACCAATGAACATTGAAAATAGTATAATTTTCCAGAGCAAGGTACTTTTTGTTGTTTGTAGATGACTTTTCCAGAAAATATGTGGGATGTATTTCCTAAAACAAAAACCATATGTATTTTCTGAGTTCCAAAAATTTAATGCTATGGTTGAGAAGCAATCGAGGAGAAGTATCACATTTCTTAGGATCGATGATGGTGGTGAGTTTTGTTCTCATGGTTTTAATAACTTTTGTGATCAAGAAGGTATACAGAGACAATATACCACACCATATATTCTGTAGAAAAATGGGGTTGTAGAGAGATGAAATTGAAAAATTATGGAGATGGCAAGGTGCATGTCCTCAACAATATCAATGCTATGAAATCAATGTGATGAAATCAGTACAAATCAGCATGATATAAATGCTACTTTGTAGAATAAGGAAGTCAAGAGGTGTCCCAAGTGGTTCTATCAAACATATGATAATGTTCGCTTGGATGAGATTCTTGAATAAGGGGAGCAAGGGTGGCTATTGAGAAATAGAGGTGAAACATCTTAATTATGCAATCATGCTTTTGCTAACATTCAATTTTCATTTGAACCTAAGAGTTATGAAAAAGCCAAAGAACGACCAAAACGGGAAAAGGCTATGCAAGTTGAGTATGATGCCTTAATGAAAAATCAAACTTCAGTGTTGGAGAACATTCCCACTCATAAAAAAACCATTGGTTGCAAATGGGTGCTGAAATTTTTGAAAAAAAAATGGCACTTTATGCAAAACAGAAATTTCACCTCTTAACTAGAGGTTTCCCAAATCTTAACACTGAATTTTAAGCCTTAGAGCTGCTATGAAATATAATACAGAACAGCAACAGAAGAGAAAAATATTTCAATCCTTAACACCACCAAACTTCTAGGCAATCCAAAAGAAAAGATGCCAAAGTGTTATGGTAAGTTTCAGCCCTCTAGGACAATTTTATCATGCATAAACCAGATCTGAAAACTCTTATTTACAACAGTAAATACAGAAGTAAAACAGCCCTTATTTTCTTCAACTACAATGTCAAATCACTTGACATAATTGTTGGAAATATTACTATTTTCGACTCACTAGTTCAGTGGTAGTTAACTAAAGCTAGTTCTATTTTAGACTTTCTATTTTAGACCATCCCTATTATGCATGCATTCCTAAGAAAAGCTCACTGTTTGTTCGCTTTTTTAAATTATGGAATGTTCATTCCTATATGAGTGCATATCACTCATTCATTGTATTCATGATTGATTAGCTCATTGGAGTAGTGTGAATATAATTTTTCATTCTTCCATATTGAATCTCTCGTCCTTTTCTTGATAAGTTTTGTTTGTATTTTCATTAGATAGGTCTCTTGTGCAGGTTTCCATGAAACATTGACAAGGTATCAGAACCGAGTTGCTTGGAAGCAAACCAAATAAGCCAGAGAAGAGGGAAATTGGAGTTTCGACGAGCATAATCTATGTATCTAACAGTGTCGCAACCTCTCCTTGTCGAAAGGTGCGACAGTTGAAAGTGTCGCAGCCTATCCTTGTCGAAAGGTGCAACAGTTGAAAGTGTCGCACACTCTCCGTGTCGTAAGGTGCGATAGTCACAGGCACACTTGCGAAATTAAAATTTTTGTGTTGTGTCGCGGCCTCGGTTCTCAGTTTTCCATTGCGTCGCACCTTCTGAACTACCAAAGTGCGACACTAAGGCCAGTGTCACAGTGTATCCTTAAGTAGGGTGCGACACCCTTGAAAAATTGACTTTTTGCAGTGTTTTTCTAAGGATTTTCACTTGCAAGTTGAGGGTTAATTTTTAGGGTTTTCAGAACCAGTAAGGAGGATGGATACGACACCAATTCTTCAGTCAAATCTGGTGATAATTCTCACACCATACAATTATTTTGAATGGAAGAGGAAGGTCGAATTCCAACTCAAAAGGAAAGGATTGTACAATTTGACGATGGCAACAGAAACGAAACCTACAGCAGCGATTGAGAAGACCAGATGGGCGAACCGTAAGGATGAGGCCACCGAACTTCTTGAATTAATTTCAATTGATTTATGGTTTCATCTTGCCGCATGCAGGACTCCAAACGAGATCCGGACCACCTTGGATGGTCTCTTTGGAAAGCAAGATGAGATGAGAGGTCATATGCTTGAGGTAGAGTTGAATACCTTGGATCCTAAAAGTTTTGATAATATACAGGATTTCTTTACCAAGTTTAAATCTTTGATATTGAGCTTGGCATCTTGTGGTATTGATAAGTCTAAACAAGTGGACCAACTTATTCTAACAATCTTGGCTAATCTAGGACCAGAATATGTTGTCTATGTCTCCACTTTCCATTTTGGCAGATATCTCTTGGGATCAAAGTGGAAGATGCCTATCATGGAGCAGTGTGTTGATTCTCTCACACATGAGCAAGAAAAACTCATTCAGATGGGTTTAATTAAGAAACCCAAAGTACATGCACTCACCATGCAAGATGGAAAAGGGTCATCCAATCAAAAATCCAAACAGAAAAGAAAAGAGAAACATAAAGAAAATGAGGGATATTCCAAACCCTTCAAGGATTCTTCAGGTTCCAAAGACTCTTCAAATTCCAAAGGAAAGAAGAAGGGAAAGCAGTGCACTTATTGCAATAAACCAAATCATGAAGAATCCACGTGCATGAAGAAGCAAATCAATCTTATGGCACAGGTACTTCAGAAGAACCTTGGAAACTTCATTCCTGAAGGAGCCAAGAAAAAGAAAGAAGAAGATCATGCTCCAAAGAAAGGTAATCATCATGCTATTATTGCAATTAATTCCTCATCTGATTCATGGATTTTAGATTCTGGCACATCACATCATATGGCAACGAAAGAAGAAGTTTTTACTTCTTTGAGTTCATGCTCAAGACCCCCTATTCTCATGGGGGATGCTACTCCAGTAAAAGTAGCAGGAGAGGGAAGAGTGAAACTCCCTAATGGCAGTTTTGAGAATGTTTTACATGTTCCAAAGCTTTCTATAAATCTGCTCTCAGTTTATCGAATCACTCAAACAGGTAAAAAAGTTGAATTTAAATCAAATTCAGTTTTTGTACTTGACATGCATGACAATTCCATTATTGCAATTGGTGAGATAAATCACAAATCAAGGTTGTATAAATTCACTAAGTTTGATGACCATAACTCCTCTTTACTACTTACGCATGTTGATGATAGTAGTAGAGTATGGCATGAGAGATTTGGTCATTTAAACTTTAGGTACATGCAACGACTTGCCAAGCAAGGAATGGTCAAAGGCTTGACAAACATTCACTTTTCTTAAGGGGTTGGTGAAGGATGCATTCTTAGCAAGCATCCTGAAGAGAGGTTTGAAAAGGGGAAGGCAAGGAGAGCCTCCTCTTCCTTGGAGCTTGTTCACAATCATCTCATGAGTCCATTTCCAAATCCATCCCTCAGCAAGCAAGGTATGTCCTTACATTTATTGATGATTACTCACGCTATACTTGGGTTTATTTT
>SNQJ01S0072340.1:69382-79554 GCA_010110895.2 Picea sitchensis
TGAATGGCGTCATTGAAGAAGAAGTGTATATAGAACAACCTCAAGGGTTTGAAGTTGAAGACAAGAAGACTCATGTCTGGAAGTTGAAGAGGGCTCTGTATGGTGTTCCATGACAAGTCAAAACACATAGAGATACGATATCATTACATCTGTGATATGGTGCAGAGAGGAGCCATAAAGCTCCAGTATGTTAGCAGGGATGAACAGGTTGCAAATGTGTTGACCAAGCCTCTATCTCATGTAAAGTTTGAGAAATTTCGACATAAGCTTGGTGTAGTCCGAAAGGACCTCCCTCGAAAAGAGGAGTAGTGTTGATGCCATCCTAGTGCTGAAGATTTCTAGCTTCGTGATGATGTTGTTGCGATGCCAGACTAGTGCTGAAGATTTCCAGCTTCGTGCTGATGTTGTTGTGATGCCAGCCTTGTGCTGAAGATTTCCAGCTTCGAGTTGATGTTGTTGTGATGTCGGCCTTGTGCTGAAGATTTCCAGCTTCGTGCTGATGTTGTTGAGATGCCAGCTTCGTGTTGATGTTGTTGAGATGCCAGCTTTGTGTTGAAGATTTACAGCCTAGTGTCGATGTAGATGATGCTCCAACCTTCGTGTTGTGATACTGTTGTTGTTGATGATGCTCCAGCCTTCGTGTTGTGATGTTGTTGTTGTTGATGTTGTATCAGCCTTGTGTTGTTATTGATGATGATGATGTATTAGTGTTATACTAATCCATGTTGATGCAGATAATGATGATGCCATTCCAGCTCCCTGTTGTGGATGATGATATTGATGATGAGAAAAACTTTCGATGATTTATAGATATGCCAGTCAGTGTTCCAGATGTTGTTAATGTTGTTGCCCTCTCTCTCTCCTAATTATGTTGTAGAATACCCTTCTTGTTAAGGGGGATTGTTGAAATATTGTAACTGCAAAGAGTATTCTATTTATTATTGAGTTATTATTTATTAGATCAATCCCTTTTTGTGGATTGATCATGTCGGACATTGTAATTGACCAAATCCCCTTTTGTGGTTTGGTCAAACCCTTAATATATTATGCAAATTGAGAAGTCGACCCCCAGGCTAATTAAAGTGGTTTTAACCACTAAGAAGACAAGTCGGCCCTGCCGAGTGAAGTGACACCTTTCCAGCACCTGCCAGTTTGTATAAATAAAGGAAGCCAGCGCCTCGTTTGATCACTCACTCATTCGCTCATCCAATGCGCAGGTTTGGTAGCTGCAGTTGGGAGAAGAAAGAAGAGAGAGGCGCATTGCTCAGTGTTGGATATTCTCTAGTGTTTGGTTTATTGTTTTGGCATTGTATTGGCTATCTATATTAAGGAAGTTTTTGTTGGGTTTTCTCCCCCATGAGGGTTTCCCAGGATAAATTTTGTGTATCTTGTGATTGTGTTTCTCTCAGTCATCCTATCTATGCTATGGTTATCTAGTAAGTTGAAAAGAAACCTAATAATAGCTTAAACCTTAACAGGCACAGATCGCAAGTCCACTTCAAAGTACACTTTCAATTTGGGGTCAAGCCCTATTTGTTGGTCAAGTAAGAAGCAATCAATCATTGCTTTATCTTCCGCAGAGGCAGAGTACAAAGGAGTAGTCAACTATGTCATTCAGGCACTTTGGCTTCAGCACTTCCTTACCAAGCTTGGTATCCAGTTTCACTATATGACTGTCATTTGGTATGACAATCAGAGTACACTGAGATTTTGAAGAGATCCAATACAACGGCAGCAAACCAAACACATTGAGGTCCACATGCATTTCATCAAAGATCTAGTACATGACAAGATCATTGATCTGCAGTTCTTTCCTTCCTCTAAATAGACTGTCGACATCTTCACCGAGACCTTCACTGGACTGAAGTTTCAAACTTTGCAGGATCGTCTTGGAGTGAAGAACACAGTTGCCTAGAAGTTGCCTTTTCTTCTTTTGTTGCATTGTCTTTTGAGGGGGGGTTTTGTTCCCACGTGGTTTTCCCTCTTTCCTCGTTTTTATTCAGTGTTCATTAGTTGCATTGTACATGAGTACTTAATATGGCCTAGTTGTCGGGACTCATTTTTTATTACTCCATAGTGATATTCAAGGGGGGTGTTGGAAATATTACTATTTTCGACTCATTAGTTCAATGGTAGTTAACTGGAGCTAGTAATATTTTAGACTTTCTATTTTAGACCATCACTATTATGCATGCATTCCTAAGAAAAGCTCACTGTTTGTTCGTTTTTCTTAATTAGGGAATGTTCATTCCTATATGAGTGCATATCACTCATTCATTGTATTCATGATTGATTAGCACATTGGAGTAGTGTGAATATATTTTCTCATTCTTCCATATTGAATCTCTCGTTCTTTTCTTGATAAGCTTTGTTTGTATTTTCTTTAGCTAGGTCTCCTGTGCAGGTTTTCATGAAACATTGACAATAATCACCTTTAGGCTTTATGTCAAATCAACAAGACACATACAGGTGGAAATTACAAATCATGAAGAACATAGATGGCTGAAAATCGAATCTGCAATTTACACAAATATTGGACAACTAAAAATTTCAATAATATGCATAAGATGAAGTTATTGTACATACCATAGCCTTATTACAATGCTAGTACAATCCACTAGCTCTCCAAAATCCTAGCTAGGGAAAACAATAAAAAACCCTAGCTCAACTAAGGAAATCCAACAAGCATGAATCACCTCCTATTCTTCTTCATCAAATACAACCTAGGGTTTCATCTCAATACCATAATCTCCAAATCTCCAAGGGATGAAACCCTGACCCTAGGCTTCAAGATGCTCCAAGAATATCAAAAAACCCTAACAACTCCCAAAGAAAGATCAAGTACAAACGAAGATATAAGAGAGAGGATCACTAGTGCGCTCCTCCTAGTCACATCAATACATGAGTGAATAAGAATGATGAGTACAACACAAGTGAGTTAAGGACTCTCTCCTTCCTTTATATATATGGGAGGTAAAGGAAGCCAACAATACCATGTGGGCCAATGCCCTTGCAAGAAACCTACAATAATCACATGTAGACTCACACAAGTGAAGCGCTCCACACCAAGGGTACACATGTCAAGCTCCAAGATGATGTCGTACACAATAAGGGCTCCAAGATAATGTTGCTACAAAAGGTGTGTCCAAAGTCAACAATCCTCTGCCACAAGCCCACACAGACTCCATCGCTCCTAAGCCATGTACTCCACAGGATCCACTCCCCTTGCATGAACATTGTCACAACCCAAGAGTCCTCGAGCCAACTCCAAGCCTCCTTAAAGGAATCCAAGCTACCCCGTGCGATCTAGGACCGAATGCCTTCCTCCAAGATGCACAACACTCCTCCTCCTAAGTAGGGTGGTTTCCAAGCAAGTAACCAACTTCATGTGGCCATCATGTAGAATGTCACCCAAGTTGTCAAAAGATTTACAACAGCCTAGGGGAAAATGCCAAGCAAGAACCCAAGTGAGGTTAAGCAACCACTACGTAAGCCATCTCTAATGTACAGATCCGTCACGGACCATCTCCCATGTGCAAATCCATCACGAACTATCCAAGGGTTGAACATACACCATGCACCCCAAAACTCATGAAGCACCCCGAGACATGGTGTAAACACTTTTGAATTAATGTGAAAGCTAACAATGGTTATACAACAACAAGTACAAGGCAAATGGTACACTTGACAACCACAAAGCAAGGTCGGTCGCAAAGGGATTTGCTTAGTAGGAAGGTATAGACTTTCAGGGGACATTCATTCTCACTATCAAGTTGGTATCATCAAATTAGTTCTAGCTCTTTCAAAGCAACCCAAACATTGTGTAAACACTTTCAACATAACCCGAAAGCTAACAATGGGTATACAAGGTCAAGTACAATGCAAATGGTACACTTGATGAGCACAAAGCAAGGTTGGTCACAAAGGGCTTTGCATAGTAGGAAGGTACAGACTTTAAGAAGACATTCACTCCCACTGTCAAGTTGATTATGATCAAGTTAGTTCTAGCTCTTGCTGATCATTTTGGTTGGACTATTTATCAAATGGATGTTTAGAGTGCCCTCCTCAATGGTCATTTGGAAGGAGAGGTGTGTATGTATCAATCTCAAGGTTTTCAAGTTCCTAGAAAGGAACATATGTTATGTAGACTGGTTAAAGCTTTTTATGCCTTCAAACAGGTGTCGCCAAGAGCTTGGTACATCAAAATTGACAAACATTTTCAAGATACTAGATTTAGAAGAAAGTTTTTTTATTCCAATCTCTACATCAAAATCAAAGACGGTGACAAGTTAATATTGGTGATACATGTAGATGACATCATCATCATCGGTAGTGAGGTTGGAGATATTATGAAGGTAAAATATGAATTATGTTCCACTTTTGAAATCACATTATTGTTTAGGAGTAGAAGTCTCACAGACTAACAAATGTTTTTTTGCTTCACAAACTAAGTATGCCAAAGGTTTATTACACAAATGCATGATTGTAAAAATTCATTTACACCTATGAAGAAACATTGTAGCTTTCATCAAAAGTCAACTCAAAATCAGTGAATGAGTCGATTTACAGGCAACTAATGTGAAGTTTGTTTTATCTTACAACCACTAGGTCAAATATTAGTTTTGCATTTAGCTACATATCCAAGTTTATGACAAACCCTATAGTAGAACATTGGATAGTAGCAAAACGGCTTTTGAGATATGTTAAAGGTGTCAAATTTTCAACTAGGGCAATTCAATGCATACAATTTCAGATCTGAGAATTACTTCCAAGTGACTTCAAACAATAAACCCTAGGGTTGTTATCACTGAATATTTTTACACTAAAATTATGACAAAAAATTACAGCGAAAACATAATGATCAAAGAGAAACCATCCATGCACAAGAGACAAAAAAAATTGTTCTGTAAAGTTTTTATGAATGAGAAATTTCGAGGACAAAACACTCCTTCCGACAAAAATACGAATCAACAAAATCTCGGAAAATTCTCCCACTTGCAAACCTACTGCAGCCTATTGTATGGCCTGTCAACGTCAGTCATATGGCCTACTGACATCAACTTGTACGGCTTACAACCTGCCCAGAAAAACTTGCACATGCGGCCTGCCTGTATGGCCCGCACATGCAACTTGTTTTCACCCTTGTTGCGATTGTACAGACCGCATGTGTGGTACTGCTTGCAGCTCCACATGTGCGGCCTTCTTCCTCCCATGTGCAGTCTCTCTCTCCTCACACGTGTGGTCTTCTTCTTCCATCAAAAAATCAGAAAACAGAATGTCAAAGAACCCTAGGCCAGATTTGCCAAAGTGCAGAAAATCCTTTGTTGAAATCACCATTCAATCTCCTTGGCACAAGTGATTACTCACTTATGCCAACTCCATAATGTCACAATAAGACATCCAAGTGTCTCCTCACACTTCTTCTCCTTTTATAGGAGTTTAATGAGTGAGTTTAGGAACCCCTTCTAAACTCAACATTAAATTAGAAATGTTTATTCCTCCATGTGGGTGTGAAGCCCCAACATGTGGTTGTGAATCCCTAACCAAGCCCCAACTCAATATACAAGGGGTTTTCACCAAAACAAAACATGCAATGTGAGTGCCAACAAAAATTCTCACATGCCTGACACCAAGGCCAATGTGAGAATAATTGCCCGATGCTACAAAACATCAACACTCCCTCTTAGCGAGGGAGATATTCTCGCCCACTCCACTATCACCTGGAAGTAGCTCTGTCTCCCATACTGGAAGTTGCTCTACTTCCCACACTGGATCCGCTACCACAACTTCTCCCTCTGTCACCGAAGCAAATCCTGCTATATGGCATGGACTCTACTTGGAAGACACCAAACTCCTAGAAGCCTCTCACTACTAAGCATCGATGCATGGCTTCCTCAATCCATGACACCTTCTTGTTCGACTTGGAAGACTCCTCTCTCCCATTTGATCCTGAAGGTTGACTTTTGGACGACTAACTCTCCTTTTGAGCCTGTAACTCCCTTTGAAATCGAACTCCGTCCGAACCTGCCAACTCCCTCTAAAGTAAAGTTCCCTCTGAATCTGCACAGCCTTCGGAGCTACCTGCTCCTTGACCTTTGTCACTCTGCTACTGCTAGCCATAGCTCACATAGGCTGGCCCTTTAGCCTATATAAGTTGCCCTCTCTAATTCCATGAACCACTATTGTGTCTGAGCTAGATCCTTTGGGCATGAATAGCACCTATCATCGTGAATCAATACGTAATAGCCCTTCTTCTCAATCTCTGAGACTAAGAGCACACTCCTCCTGAGTTTTGGCACCCATAGCACATTTGTCACCCTCAACACATCTCCTGACTCCATCCGGAATGACATTGTTCCAAATCCTTGTACTGCATGCTTGGTACCCATACCAAGTTCCACATACAATTCTGTGTTAGACTTTGTGAAGCTCTCGAACAACTCTCGTACTCCCGTGATATAACATGTGGCTCCACTATCTATTAGCCATGCACCAGCTGATATGGWRCCCAAGGAAGTCTGGGAAACAAGTAAGAACTTTATTTGTTCAAACATCTTGGCAAACTCATCCGCTTGAGCCCTTGCCGACGCAGCTACATCTGGTTGCGTCTGGTTTCTGGCCCTTCTTCCTCTTCGGACACTATCAAGCATGGTGTCCCTTCTTATGACAGTGAAAACACTTGACCTTAATAAGGTCCTTCTTCTTCCACTGCCCTAGAGAACCGTCTCCTCTGCCCTTCCTTGCATGAGCAGCTATGGCCAGGTTCTCATCATCGCTACCTCTCTACTTGCCATTCCTGGAATCTATCTGAGCTTCCTCCTGGATGCAATTGGTCCACATTCTGTCAAATGGTGGCAACTTCTCTCGTGCACAAATCCCCTGCACAAATGGTTCCCAAGACCCGAGAAAACCATTCAATGCCACATTCATCAACTCTGTGTCATCAAATGCCTCACCAATGGCTACAAGTTGATCACGAATCTGAGTGATCCTCATGAGGTAGCTAGCAAATGTATATGCACTGGACATCTCAACAGATAGGAGTTGGTGCCTCAAAATCAACTTTCGGTTCGAATTTCCGCTTTGGTACAATCCCAAAGCCTCATACATCTCCTTGGTTGTCTTCTTCTCGGAAATATGAGGGATCAAGTGATCCTTCACAAAATCCAACAACACTTGTTTGGCCTTCACTTCCCGCTTCCTATGGGCTACGAAATCCTACAGATCATTTGGATCTGGAATCACCTTCTCAACATATTCTTTGAGATCATATTCTTCCAAGCGAAGAAGAATCCTAGCCTTCCAGGCCCGAAAATTAGTGGCCCCTTCCAACCTGTCCTCAACTCTGAGAGCGCTGACCATTGTGACCTGCCTAGAACAAAAATTCTGCAGGAACAAAAATCTGCGGCAACACAAATCTGCAGCCACTTGTGTCTCAAGAATGACCCTTTCTCTCTCTAGAGCCTATGCTTTGATACCATGTCAAATTTTCAACTAGGGCAATTCAATGCATACAATTTCAGATCTAAGAATTACTTCCAAGTGACTTCAAACAGTAAACCCTAGGGCTGTTATCATTGAATATTTTTACACTGAAATTATGACAAAAAATTAGGGCAAAAACATAAAGATCAAAGAAAAAACATCCATGCACAAGAGACAAAAAATTTATGTTCTGTAAAAGTTTTATGATTGAAAAATTCTGAGGACAAAACAGTCCTCCCGGTAAAAATACAAATCAGCAAATACATTCAGATCTACAGCAAAAAGTTCAGATATACAGCAGAGGGTTTCAGATCTGCAGCACAGAAGTTCAGATCTGTAGCAAAGAAGTTCAGATAAGTGTAGATATGCAAAGGAAAACATAAATCTGCATTAGAAGAGTTTAGATGTGCAAAACAGAGGGGTATATTGCAGCACAGAATCATTTTCAGAAATGGCCATGAGTGTGAGGGTTGAGGATAGGTTTCAAGGGGCTCAGAATTACCCCACCTGGAAAGAGAGGAAGACTATGGTGTTGGAGGTCAATGAGGTCCTTGAACATACACTTGAGACTACAACTGCTCCTACAGATGCAGCCCAACTAGCCATATGGAAGAAGGGTGAGGCAAAAGCAAAGAGCTTGATTCTTGATGGGATAAAGGATCAAGTGGTCCCACATCTTTCAGGAAAGACTACCGCAAAAGACACGTGGAAGGCTCTGAGTGACCTATACCAAAACAAAAATGAAAACAGGGTGATGGCTCTGCGGAAGCAGTTGCGTGGGACCAAGATGGCCAAAGGTGAGGGTGTGATTCTTTATCTTACCAGAATAACTCAGATCAGAGATGAACTTGCAGCAGTTGGTGAAAAGACTAAGGACTCTGAGTTGGTGTGTATTGCATTGGATGGTTTTTCGAAGTCATGGGATGTCTTTGTCCGTGGAGAGGTAGCTCGAGAGAATTTACCTTAATGGAAACGCCTATGGGATGATTTTGTGCAGGAAGATCAGAGTCAAGACTTGATCAGTCAGGATCATCATCTTCACCACAGATCGTGGATGAAGAAGGCTTGGCTCTTGCAAGCAAAGGCAAGGGCAAGAAGAAGAAAGGTAAGAAGAATAAGAACATTGACTTTTCTAAAGTCAAATGTTTCCAATGTCACAAGATGGGACACTTTGCCCCACAGTGTCCAAAGAAGAAAAAGAAGAACCAACCGTAAATGGCAGCCTCTGGAGCAATGGAAGAGTTTGCCAAAAGCTTAGAGGAGGATTTTTGCTTCATAGCTTGTATGTCTAGCACAGCAGTCTCAGACATGTGGTGTGTGGACAGCGGAGCATCTTCTCATATGACAGGGCGCAAGTAGTTTTTCACTAGGCTACAGGAGGGAGGTGTGAATCTGGTTATAGAGCTCAGAGATGACAGGCGCTACAAGGTGCAAGGGGTTGGCACAGTCTCGTTTCAAAGGGAGTCAGATAAGCCACTTCGGTTTGTTGACGTACTATATGTTCTGGGGTTGACTAAGAACCTCATCTTGATCTCTGCTCTAGAGGATAAAGGGCATGAGGTCAGTTTCCATAAGGGAAGGGTGTTCGTCAGTCCAGCGAGGTCAAGCGAGAAGATGAACAAGATGATTGGGGTTCGATAAGAGAAGGTGTACAAACTACAGTTTCAGCCAGGGAGAGCATTGGTCAGTACAACCACAGATATGGGTGAGTTGTGGCACAGGAGGATGGCACACTTACACTTTGGTGCGCTAGGGCACTTGAGACGGGCAGTCACTGGATTGCCTAAGTTCACAGCAGAGAGGCATGACGCTTGCAAGGGTTGTGCAATGGGTAAATATGCCCGGAGACCATTTACAGCGAGCGAGCACAAGTCCAAGGGAGTATTGGACTTGATACATTCTGACATATGTGGTCTGATGAGCGTGGAGTCTGTGAGTGGCTTCAAATACTTTGTTTTATTCATTGATGACTACTCCAAGAAGACCTGGATATACTTCTTGAAGGCTAAGGATGAAGTCTTCGACAGATTTTAGGAGTTCAGAGCTCTAGTTGAGAACCAGACTGGAAGGAAGATTCGGGTCTTGAGATCTGACAACGGGGGGTGAGTACACCTCCAAGGAGTTTGTGGATAATTGTGCAGCAGCGGGGATCAAGAAGGAACTCACCATTCCTTCCACATATGAGCAGGTTGCACAGCATGGAGTGTGGCAGGAGACCATGATGGAGGAATATGCCTCCATTATGAAAAATGATGTATGGGAGGTGGTGCCCAGGCTAGAAGGCAAGAAGATGGTTGGATCCAAGTGGATCTACAAGGTCAAGCATGCAGCAGATGGAAGCATAGACAAGTACAAAGCCCGCTTCGTGGCCAAGGGGATTTCACAGCGAGAGGGAGTTGACTATGAAGAGACTTTCGCCCCAGTAGCCAGGTATTCCTCGATCCGAGCAGTCATATCATTGGCAGCAGAGAAGGGCTGGCGGGTTCACCAGATGGACATGAAGACCATTTTCCTTAACGGAGCAGTTAAGGAAGAAGTATATGTTGAGCAGCCAGAGGGATTTGAGGTAGGCAGCAGAGAGACACATGTGTGTAGACTGAGGAGAGCCTTGTATGGGCTCAAGCAGGCACCTCGAGCATGGTACTCGAGGATAGACAGCTACTTGATGGAGATGGGTTTCTAGCGGA
>SNQJ01S0072341.1:0-22323 GCA_010110895.2 Picea sitchensis
TGGATTTTCATGTCTTTTATGCAAAAATATGGGTTTTAAGGGATAGAGTTCTCGTTAAGTTGGTAACTTTGTTTCAAAGAAAAATACAATAGCAGCATAGAAGTATGATTGTTGCATAAAAGTATTATACGTTCAAGAGTGGATATGAGGTAATCTTGATTGCATAAACCCCAATTATAGTGCATGCTTGTTGTTTTGAAATGTCTAGAAGTAGTTATGATTGGTTCATTACAACATAGATATGGAGGTTATCTGAGATGGTACTTGTTGTTTAGTTCATTGTCTATTTAGGTGTGGAGGTTATATGAGATGGTACTCATGCAATCTTAGTAAAAATTTTATGATCGAATTCCGGTTATGGCAAACAGGAAAAGATCGAAATTGTATAACTTTTAGTCGTCTTCGTTTCTTTCAAGTTGACTTTAGGAGGAGATTCAATGCTCAAGTCAAGTTCAAGCAGGTGGACAGTGTCTGAGATCAAAGAGTTGAGTTAGGAGGATCACAAGCCTCCAGTTCTAGTCCTAATCCTAAATCATAGGAATTGGAATTGATACTCCTGCATCAAATGATAGTAATAGCAGTGCAAACAATGAAGGTCTAGAGAATTCAGTCCCATCTTTTGCCGAAAGGACTCTTAACTAGTTGGTGAGCAAGCAGAAAAGAATTGTGCATGCATCATCAGGATATAGGAAATGTCAAACTATAGAGAAACTTTGACTATTTGGTGAGTAGGAAGAAAATGCTTGTACATCTCCATAATATTGTATTCCTCTTTTAATATTGATGACCTGTTATTCTTGCTCAGACTAGATTTCGTTAGCTAAAGATACATAGCAAACAATGATGTGGACTTTTTTGTAGTTGTTACAAGGAGTTGCAAAATATTGGACTCCACTGTAGGTGAGTCCAATTGAATATGGGCATGTTTCTCATGCCAAGAGTATTGGTCTGCTTTCCATCACACATCTAACATGATAGCTTGCCCTTGTCTCTCTTCCATAACATTAAAAGACCCTTGATCCACCGGGCAAAAATAGTTGTTTATGGAATGCGACCTCTTCTAGTCATTTTCATCTATAGCTGAAGTGTTGTTTCAATATTGCTGTCTTATAGAGGCCTTCAATTAATAATGTATATGCAGTGGCATAATTTGTATGATATTATGAAGATGTGATGCCCAGGACATGATCTTCTTTTGAAATTCTAGAGTTGATTTAAATTCTCCTGCCATACAATTCTAGAGCTGAAATGTGACTGTCTATATGTATTGAATAGGTAATTGAGATGGGAAATACTATGAAAATCAACATTTCAGCTAAAAACTCCTGCAAGGTTATAAATTCTTTACTCAAAGCCACGAAACGAATTATGCCGAGGAACACCATAGTATAAGGAGGCCAACAAGTATGTTTGATCTCTTCTAACAGCTTTGGGCTTTAAAAAGCTTTCCTGCCCTGCTACAGTGATCTAACATAATTCCGGGCTTTAAAAGGATTCCCTGCCATGCGATAGTGATCTAATAGAATTTTCTTTTAACAAATTCATTACACATTTGTCCCGTAGAGACATCCTATGAAAAGAGAGTAATTATTTGTCCTTCTACACTACTGTTAAAGGTAGTGTGTCTAAATTATTTGTTGAAACCTCGTGCATCCAAGGCTTGTTGATTTCAGAAGATCAATTGGGCTCTTTGTAGGGAACTAACTTTTATGAATTGATATCTAATTTTGGTCGTAGTCTAAAAGTTCTAAGTTTTTGACTTTTCTGTAACTATTATTAGAATATAATCTAATTATTGTCAAAATCACAACTTTACATTATTTAAATAATGTTTTTGAATGTACAAATAGATTCAGCACCTTCAAAAACCCTCAAGACACTTACAATATATAATCTCAACCACTAAAATGAAATCTGCAATTTTCTAAATTTTTTAGACATAACTTATCTAAAAAAATAAAAACATAAAACATTTAAACTTGTCCTAACTTTAAGATTTCCAACAAAAAAAATTCCATCCTCCAAAGCACGCCTAACCTAGGAAATTGAATTGCTGTGGATTTATGCATAAAAAAATGTGATGTAGTGTGACCAACCCTATGAACGCTAGAAACAAGGCACATAGTTTATTTAAGAATGTCCTGGTTAGTTCTCATTCTCAGAAACCAATAAAAAAGTTGTGTAGTATAAATCTGTGTATCTATGCAATATGTATAATTTGAGTTTAGCAGAAATTTCTCATCTTCTTGAGCATGTCTGCTCTGAAACGCCAACGTTACAGATTGTCCAAGAGCTTATGAATCTGCCTTCATTTCTCTTTTCTATTTTCCCTTTTTTGGAGGGATAGATCGAGCTATCCAGCAACTTGTCGGATACGGTAAACCTTATTGCGTTCTTCTCCACTAAATGTGAGTTATTTGTCTCGATGGAAATATTTACTATAGGGTACTAGTGAGAGTTCAAATGCATATGTTATCAAGAATTAAAATTTTAAATAATCTCTAAATTACATTGAGAACTAAAACTCGTTGAACCACATTCCTGCCAATGAAGTATCCTTGCCAAACATAGCCAAAGGGTTCATACATTAGCACAAGCCCTAGCAATACAGAATTTACAATGTTCTTAAATATTTTCCATTTGATAGTGGCTTGAACAACAAACTTATCATTGAAAGATGAAAATTCTCCGATCAGGAGAGGGGTGAAGTCACTATTAAAAGTAGAATGGTACTTTCTTTTTGAAATGAAAGATGGCACCAACAAAGAGTCAAAAACTTTGTTGAGGTTTATGAAAAAAAAAAAAAATTACCAAGTTATTTTGCAATTTTTAAGAAAACCATTTGTCATGACAAGGGAGTGTAGTTGCACCTTAATTGTTAAAATATGGCTTACCAACATCCATCCTAACAGAAGAGATTGTTGATTGATATATTAATCCACCTATCTTAGGGTTCACCATGTACTCACATTTAATCCATCTATCTTAAGGTTCATCGTGTACTCACATTAATCCATGTATTTTAGGGCCCACCATTTACTCACATTAATCTACTTAAATTAAGCTATAATTATAAACTTAGGAAATTGAATTACAATGGATTTATGCCTAAAAGATAGATGAGTACTTAATATAGTTGAGTACTTAATATATTCTTATCATTCAACATTTCACTAACACAATTTTGAAACTTATAATTGTTTAGAAGTCATGGTTGACATATGACTTTGTTGACAATCCTTCAAGTATTCCTAAGTTGTCTTGAATGGGAATTGCATATCGTATTTATGGTTTAAAGTTTGCCTTGTAACCCTCCCATGATTTTCTTCAAAATTTGATGTAGGCTTGAATTTGAATATTTTTTAGTACAACAGGAGTGGGAGGTGCAAGGGGATCATTCTGGATCACAAACTAGAAACAATCTTTCTTTGGGATTTAGAAGAGTCTACAAATAATCAAGTTGAAGCCTACGCACTCCTTCTCGCATGATTTTCTTCAAAATTTGATGTAGGCTTGAATCTAAATATTTTTAGTACAACAAGAGTGGCAAGTGCAGGGGGATCATTTTGGATCCCAAACTGGAAACAATCTTTGCTTGGGATTTAGGAGAGTCCACAAATAATCAAGTTGAATCCTACACACTCCTACAGGGTCTTCTCTTAGCAATTGAATTGGGAATTAAGAACTTGATTATCATAGGTAATTCAAGCACAAGTACTAAACTAATGTTATAAAAATCTCCCTTCTCTGGTAACAAAATCACCTCCATTATAGCTCACTCTCGTAAGGAAGCCAACAACTTTCAAAAAATATCGTTCTATCGAGTCCCCCAAGATCACAATCATCAAGCAAATGTATTAGCCAATGAGGACACTTCTCTAAAAGTTAGGATGCTTAGGGGAAAAGAGGGTTTGTTTTATA
Source organism: Picea sitchensis (assembly GCA_010110895.2). NCBI lineage: Eukaryota > Viridiplantae > Streptophyta > Pinopsida > Pinales > Pinaceae > Picea > Picea sitchensis. Next base: position 3,922 of record SNQJ01S0072341.1, read on the forward strand.
AATCAATTCTTTAAACACCCATATATCTCAAAAGAAGGCACATAACACCACATTAATGCATCACATATTTCAACAACAGTGCAACAGATTGCATATGAGGTGTGCATATATGAAAAGACCTGCACATCTCTCCTTCGCGTGCCTAAACTTAATTATGGCTCATCCTTTGAATGTTGCATTGAGGTTTATCCCCAAGGTGGTGAAATAATGGATTTTGATCTCGGAGAGCACATCGATGGTTGTAAAAAGGCTTCCTTACTAGGAAATCAATTGGTAAGAATCTCACTCGGTCTATGGATTGTTTTATGGAATTTTTTCTTGAAGGATTTAGGTTCAAAACGCATCCTACATGTGTGATCTTCACACGCTGTCTTTTGAAATTTCTCTGAGTGTTTGAATTTACAAGGTTAGTCCATCTTGGGGTTGATTTTGGTACCCTTTAGTCTTTTGGGAGTCAATTATAGGGGATTGTTGTCTATTGGTGCTCTCAGACATCCTGGCCTCAACAATTCACGAGCGTTAGGTGGCCTAGCGGTTTTGTCTGGTTGGTTGTGCAGTGGAGCTTTTCTGGTGCTTTGGTTTCAAGGTTTTAAGTTGAAGACTGAGCTCATTCCTATCAAGAGTTGGAAATTATGTTGTGTTTTTTGTATTGATTTCATGGATTACATAGAGGCCAATAAATTTAGAGAGCCTGCCATAGGCATGAAGAGTCCATCTAATGCAATCAGACCTCTCCTTTCTTTGTGACATCAAAAGTGCACGAGAATGAACATCATTGCAGTTCTCAGAATACCATAACCATGAACACATTAGCACAACAAAAACAACAAATTGACACCTTGAAATCAAAGTGTAACATGCTCAGGAATTTGGGTGCTCGATCTAAGCAAAAGTTTCCAATGAGTAGCCTCGAACTACAGGATGTCTACAAACTCTATTTATTCAGAGGTCAAGGAGGATGATATGATTCATAAGATGCTTGAAGATATGGATATTGGAAATTGGAAGTCTCATCCAACCAACCTGGGGCTGGAAGAGGTTAATAGTCACCATGCCTTTCGCTAAATATTATTTTATACAAAGTAATTATAATTTTAGATGTTTTTCAAGGAATTATACTTGTAAGAAATATTGGGATGTAATACTTTTGGACATATCCATACTCTGTTTTTGGCAAATAAAGAGCTAGTTATTTTCTCTGAAATCTAAGGCTAGCAGTGTTTGTCATCTTGTTATTTAGCTACAGCGACAACTTTTATAATACAAATTCTCCCAGTGTTAATTTAAAAATATATATTTTTCAATACATAAAATGCTACCTTACTAGTTTCAAAAAAGAATAGAGACAAATCCAAAGTCATGTTTGCTTCCTTTGATCAATGCAATATTTGGCAATTGTGAGGAGCATATTAAAAAAAAATTGTTTTATAGATTAATTATACCCTTGATCCAAAATGGATCATTATATAATTTGTCATCTATTTTGATAGTTTCTAAGTGGAAAATTGAAGCTATTGGCCTGTAGGGACCATTTTATGGGTAGGGTTTGCTTTGGTGATTTGGGGTCCAAAAACTTCTGGATCCTATTTGAGGCATCAAGTGACATTTTGGGGGATCAAAACTTTGCAAACAAACTTCCTTACCTCTCCATACTATTCTACACATCAAGAGCTTTCCAATAGTGTCAAGATTACCTCAATTGGAGTTCGTATGAGGAAGTCATGCCTCCCACAAGTTGACCTATCATATTGACCACCATGATATTGAATGTATGCAACATCAGCTTCCATTACTCACACATGTGGAGCTAGTCACAAGTGGACTTTCAAGAGGAATCTAGAGGGTCAAAACCCTAATCCTAATCAAGAGTTGAGGGATGCAAAAACCCTAACTCTAACTCTAGACGACTATTAGGACATTGTTAAACATTGGGCTGCTAGGAAATGAAGAGGTTTCATTCTTATTGTATTGAGTATTGTTCCATAGTAGAGTAGAGCATTGAGAGTGGGATTTTGGAGTAGAATAGAGAAAATGGAATATCTTGTGGAAACAATATCCATGGCAACTCCATAGTGAGTGCACTTTATTTGTATTTTCATTTCATAACTAAGAAGAAAAGAGCAAGGTATAGGCCTCACCTTCTACTTGGGTTTTTCCCAAATTGGGTTTTCTCAGGGTACATCTTGTGTTTATTGTGAATGGCATGTTATTTTCTTAGCTTCTTTCATTTCAGTTTTAGAGTATTTCAGCTAAGTTAGTAAAATTAAAATCTTAAATTTAAAGTAAAACACCACATAATAAGAGATTGCAAAATCTTTTAAGATATGTTGTGACAAAATGTTCTAATGGAATATCCAGGGAAATTTATAAATCAATACCAACTGCTTATAGGTCTCTACTTCCTATAGGTTACAAGTTTGAAATGAAATGAAGAATTGAAGGTTTCAACTTTCTACACATTGGATGAATTTTACTAACACAGAACATTCTAGTTGGTTGTGGTTTTAGCATGTAATTTTTTCAATGTATGAACACATTTTCTGAAAGCACATTAGTTGCTTGGATTCAATTCAGAGCACTTCATGTCATCCTTTCAGTACCCTGCAAGTTTTCAACCTTCAACATGGTTCAACAATGAAATGGAACAATGTAAGAGGAATCCAATAAGCCTTGATAAAAAAGAATCTAAACAGTGTTAGTGTACTTTTCCAATGCATCCAACTAGTTTTAGCTATAAGCTCACATAGGCATCCTTATCTTCCTAATTGTCACAACTATCCTTTGCTAAAATTGGGCCTACTTGGGCCTACTCGTGTTATTATATATAGTAGGCATTCTATTGTATTGAATAACATAAAAGATATAAATATTTATTATTTTTATTGTTGTTTTGTTTTATGGAATCTAGGCTCATTTATGATTTGGGATAGACTTGAATTTCTAAATGGTATCAAAGCGGGTGCTTCCTACACTCCATGTTTGTGTGAGAGATATTTATCTCTCATTTCTTTGCTACCTATCTTAGCCCCCACCTTTTGTTGCTATATTGGATTTCATTTATACTTCCAGATTGGGGCCTTCATTCTCAAATTGTCGCATTGTTTCCTTGATTTAGAGAATCCTAGCTTTCCTTTTTTTATCTTATGTATTTTCTCCTTCAGGATCTACAACCGACCTCATGGTTTGATCTGTAAAATGATCTGTTTGTAGCTCGTTGGTTCTCATCTCCTACATGGATTGTTGGTTCGTTGGTACCTCCTTTATTAGACGTGCACCTCCATGTGTGAGAGGTCTGGATTGGTTGCACCTCAGATTGAGATTATGGCTCTATGGAAATGGATCTGCTACCTGCATCCTTTTTTGTTGGTGCAAATCATTATTTTTTCATAATTAGATCATATTCTTCATTGCCTTCTCATGGTAGATAGATCCAGATCGTTCTTTTTCTAGATGGATTGTGTGCATCTATCACAACCTCATATTTGTGGGCTACAACTGTATATTTGTGACGTCCTTTCAAATCTGTGAACTGGAGCAGGAGGATTTGAGCACTGATAAGACCATGGCACCATCCAATCTCTTTAGAGAGGGGCTTCCTTGCTACAAGTTGTGGGGATCAATTAAGTGACAAATATATTCGCTAGCCTCTATGTTTTTTATGGCGACTATGTAGTTTGTTTTCTAGGCAGCTTACAAGACTTGTATGTGCCCTCACATGGTTTATGGATTTTGTGTAGAAAATCTCATGATCATGCGGTTAATATGTGGGTTATCCTCTGATCTGTACAGAAGTGGATTGTTTGGCTCATGCTAATTGCAGTTTTGCACCAAAACAAAAACATGTATATGGTGATCTTGGATATTGGGAACATAGTGTTTCTTTGTTGCATATTAGGGTGTTGATGCCATCGTGTATTGCACTCTATTGCAATGTTTCCATTGCGGTTGCAATTTTTGGTTGCCAGTATCCTACCTTTTTTTGGATACACCAATAGTGATCTTGTTATTCTCACTACCCATTTTTAATGGGATTCTTGTCATTTTGAGCAGTTGAAATCCTAGCCTTCATAATTATGAGCACTGAGCGATTTGGTACATCAATGGGTCATTCGATTCTCTTCAAATCGTGTGGACCCATGTGGCCTCCTCGAGAACTATATTGTGATGCACCCATGTGGCCTCCTCGACAACTATATTGTGATGCAGTGATCATTTGGTATATGTTTTTCCATATGATTATGGTTGGGATATTGGTACATGTTTCCTTTATTTGATCGAGGAGACGTAGCTATTATGTTTGACCAATTAAAAAAACTTTATTTGTATGTAAAAGAGTTTGTGTTTTTTGGAGGTTCATGGCATAATTGTTTGTCAATTTATTGTATTTTGGAGGTTATTGGTGGTTTTTTTTCCATAATTCTTCGATGAAGCCTCCATTTTTGTCCTGTTTGAGGCGTTGAGAAGAGCTTGTTTCTCTCTTTCCAACAGTTGGTTGCACACCAAAATTGATGCCTTTTTTATATTTTAATGAGCTAGATAAATTAATAGAATTGATTCCTCACTTGTACACGGGTACCTATCATGGCCTTGTTTTTCGGGACCCGTATCGAGGATTGTTGCCCATGATGTCCTATATTTTTGGTACCTCTCTTTTTCACCTTGAGTAGTGGATTTTGGGCCACTCATGCAAATATTCTTAGAGTGCCATTAGCGTTTATCTCCATGACCAACCTTGTTTTTCATGACTTGGAGCTCGCCACTTTCGAGTGTTTTTTGCATGGTTGTTCAGCATCGATGTCATGTTCAACTAGCACCTCCATACTTTTCCATCATTTGTGACATCCATTGCCATCATCTACGACCACCTAGTTCAACATTATGGGGGATGGTATGCAATGCATCCTTGGGTGATTATTTATGCTTCACTGTTTTGTTCGACATCAACTATTCTTTAAGAGTGAGCCTCGTATTGAGCATCGAGTCATATTTTAACTTGGAAGTTGCAATGGTTAGCGACCTGTGCACTCTGACAAGATGGATTGGCCTCCATAAGGACATTCATTTTATGATGCTTTTGTACATGAGTACTTGATCATGATTTTTTATTTAGGACTCATTTCAGAGGATTGATCTATTTTCTTGAGAAGTTTGAAATTTGTAGTTCAGATTTCTACATGGATCTTTGATGGCGTTGTCAGCTTGGGGTTAATTGGCCCTCTTTAGAGTTTTGGCCATACTTCATGTCTGGACCTTTCAGAGTCTACAAGCCTCATTGCACGTTTGATGGTTGATCATTATTGCTTTTGTTTGAAGCCTTTGTTCTGGTTCTTCACCAACACTTATTTTTCTGAAGCATTTATGTGGTAGTTGTCGATGTTTGTCATTCTTGTGCCTCTACAACTGAACCACTTCTACTTCAAAATTAAACCAAAATCATTGAGGTTCCTTGTCTCTCTTCTTCATAGTTTTGATCATACTTCATGATCAGAGCTTTTAGCCTCCACAAGTCTCTTTCTATTGCCATTCAATACATCAATGTGAGATATTTAGTTTCAGTTTCAATGTCCTTTTCAACATTAGCATATTTCTCTCTTTTGGAGAGGGGTTTTCCTCCTTTTCTCCATTTGTGAGTCTATTTTGTACTTGGTTACCTGATAAGGCCTCGTTGTCGGGACCCATTTTTTCTTTGTATACTCCCTGTAATATACTTGCACCTGTTGTTGTTGTGGCTAGAGATTTTATAAAATTCCCTTTGTGTTTGAACCATTCCACTATAAACTGCACACCCAAATATATGACATTCGTCCCAAGTTCGTATGCTACTTGTCTTGCATATATGTAGCCAATTGACTACAAAATATTACTTCTGTAATATGAAATGTTGAGCCGTTGAACCTCATATTTAGCTTCTTGTATAAACCCTTCCTTGTCACCTTGTACATATCGATTATGACAATATTTATTTCTTCTCTTGCCTTTTGGACAGGCTTCATCTTCTCTAGTAGTTTCATGATATATGTCTGGTCATCTTTAGTAAACAATGCGAAAGAAGCCATTGAATCCATTGCAAGTTGGCCTATATAGTGTTCAAATAACTCGCTTACAAACAACATAACAAAAACAATTGTTGGGTCTATCGGTGTTTCCATTGATACACCTACTTTTCCATGTGCATCATATGATGCCCATTGTGGTGGATCACTGAGAACTTGGTAGGCTTCTCCCAATGCTTGAAAATTTTCTGCCACTTGGGGATCATTTGGATTTTTATCATGATGAACTACCCTGGCCTTCATGTAATAAGTTTTATTGATCTTTGTTTTTAGGGTTGTGTGACTAACTCCAAGCACGTCATAGTAACTGGTTTCCTTAACCATTTCTACAGATTCCAGAATTTCTGGAGAATCAGATGTGAAATTGATGTGCTTCGCAAGCTCCGCTACAAATATGGATTTGTTTCTTTTCCCTGTATCTTTGATTGCCACACGATTCTTGTTTAAGTTGGACTTGCCAACGGAGGCAACGTTGGCATGTTTTTTTCTTTGGTTATTACCATAAAAAAAATTAGCTTGTCAAGCTCGGGGTCCGTCTTGGTGACAGAGGGATTCTTCTGGAGTTCTTCTTGAAGCATGATTTGGTTTTGGCGGAAACCCTCCTCCAAGCATACTAGAACTGCCTTCTCTATTAGTTCTTTCATCATTTCGTTCACAAATTCTTTATTTCTTCAAAAGTGTTGCTCATATTTTCCATAATTTTCATGTTTTTAAGAATGATATTTTCCATCCTGAATGCATGTGGTTTTGGTTTTCACTACAATTTCACTCTCATACCACTTGAAAGCTTAAAACTATATATATATATATATATATATATATATATATATATATATATATATATAATATTTGTTAAATTTATTATTCATTGCCTTATTCAAATGTACAACAACAACATGTATAAATACACGTACATGAGTAGAGTCGCGTCTTTTTGTCTAAAAAGATGTGATTTTATTTTAAAAGTAATAATTATTACATTAATGATTTAATTAGTCATTAATAGCATTGTAATATACACAAGGTATCTTACAGTCCCTATGTTTCACTAAGGGGGGGTGATAGTGTTATTTTCCAATGCATCCAACTAGCATTAGTTGTAACCTCACATAGGAATCCTTATCTGTGCAGGTGTGATAGCTCTACTGGGCCTCTAGGCTATACTCTCTTTGTATTTTACACACAACAAATATAATAGATCAAGCATTCTCTTGTTTAGTTCCATAGATATAAAGTTTAGTTCCATAGATATAAATAAGCCTAGATTTTCATAGATATAAAGTTTAGTTCCATAGATATAAATAAGCCTAGATTTTCATAGATATAAATGAACCTAGATTTCATAGATAAAACAACAATAAAAAAAATAAATCTTTAGATATGTTATGTTGTTCAATACTAAACTTTATTATTTCAACAAAACAAAACACTTGGTGATCGTTTGCTAAGACGTTCCAAATGGATAGACATCTAAACTTTCATTATTTCAACAAAACACAAAGCCAATCTACGTTCTCACACAACAAAACACGACGGATGCTTCGGGACTTCCATTCACGCATAACACGTATGCTTGAGAACTTCCATTTAGTATTAACAAATGCTTCTGAACGTCCATTTAGCATTACGAATGCTTCAGGGCATCTGTGCGGATTTTTAAAACATTCTATTTTAATATTGATATTGTTGGCCTCCATATATAAGAAATGGAAGGCTCCAAAAATTGGCGTATGCCGATGTGAGTGGCCAACACACGGTATTCTTTAGTAAAAGGCGAAAGAATAGTTCGCTTTGTGTCGACCACACGGCTCTGTAAATGTGGCTAAGTTCTCCTCCCTTATGTATAGTTCCTTCTTTGTCTATTATCAACTGCGACCGTCAATGTGGGATAATATTTAACATCATCCTATCATATAGGTTTAACTTCTTTTTCCAAAGCGTTTGCTGCTCCTCATGCTCACTCCCGCCTATAATTCTATTATTTCTCTAGAATGGGTAACCATTAAAATACAGTGAAATAAAGATATTTGTTAGTAGCTTAAATTCTATATAGAAAATGGATACAGTGAAATAGAGATGCCTCCTATGATTTCAACTCTTTTGACAATTTAAAAACATTGTTAGATTAGCCCATTTTCAAATTGTTTAAAAGACTACAATGTCACATTTTTATTTTTATTTTTTTGGGATAAAACACAATGTATTATTAATAAGTGAAAGTTGCATAGCAGCAAGTTCGATATTTTGTTTAATGCTTTTCTGAGAAAACAAGCTTTAATTAAAATGGTTGCATTGAGCTTTACATTGTACAAGCCGAGTGAGTTGTTTGTGATTGATTGATTAAAAAAAAAAAAAAAAATTTGATTGAGTAACACAACCTTTTGATACAAATTTTCCGGTAAAGTAGTTTATGATTGATTAATTAAAAAAAAATCTCCAATTTGATTGAGTAATACAACCTTTTGATACAAATTTTCTAATAAAGTAATTTGTAATTGATTAATTAAAAAAATTCTCCAATTTAATTGAGTAATACAACCTTTTGATACAAATTTTCGAGTAAAGTAGTTTGTGATTGATTAATTAATTAAAAAAATTCTCCAATTTGATTGAGTAATACAACCTTCTAATACAAATTTTCCAATAAAGTAGTTTGTGATTGATTAATTAAAAAAAATTCTCCAATTTGATTGAGTAATACAACCTTTTGATACAAATTTTCCCTTCCTAAAAATATAAACAATAAATATTAAAACATAGTTGTTAAAGCATACATAACGCTCACCACAAGAGAGGAATAACCTAAATTAATAAATAATAAATAACCTAAATTAATAGTTATCAAGTTAAACTTAAGATATGTTATATAAGTAAAAATTGAATTCTCTTTTTATGAAAAAGTGGATGTCAAATATAAGCTACTTTAAGGTATTTCAATAAACTTGATTCTATAAACTTAAACTCGGGATAGGTTATATATAAGTGAAGATTGAATTTTCTTTTTATGAAAAATTTTAGATCTCAAATATAAGTATTTTAAGGTTTTTCAATATGTTATAAACTTGTAGTTTTTTCTCGAGGGGAGAAGGACTAAATGTCAAGAATATTTGTCACTAATATGGAATGCGACTTTTCATCCCATTGTATTATTTTCACAGACTTAATGTTGCTTATTTTAAAGTTTGCGAGAGACAAAAATAATGAGTTCCACCGATAGCCAAAAACAATGATTTTTCTCTACTGCAATACACTTGTACGTTTGGTTTTGCTTTTCTAGCTTTTCAAGAACGTAAGGGTAACATTGTACTGTAGAAAAGAACAAAGATCAGTGGAAAAAAATATGTTATAAACTTGATTCTATAAACTTGAGCTTAGGATAGGTTATATATGAGTTAATATTGAATTCTCTTTTTATGAAAAAGTCTATTCAGGATCAATATGTTATAAACTTGATTCTCAAATATAAGTTATTTTAAGGTCTTTCAATATGTTATAAACTTGATTCTATAAACTTAATTTGTAGTTTTTTTTTCTAGAGGGAATATAAGTTACTTTAAGGTCTTTCAATATGTTATAAACTTGATTCTATAAAATTAATTGGTAGTTTTTTTTTCTAGAGGGAGAGGGATTGAATGCCAAGAATATTCATCATTAATATGGAATGAGACTCTTCATCGCATTGTATTATTATCGCAGACTTAATGTTGCTTATTTTAAAGTTTGTCAGAGCCAAAAATAATGATTTCCACGAAGAGCCAAAAACAATGATTTTTCGCTACTGCAGTACACTTGTACATTTCATTCTGCTAATCTAGCTTTTCAAGAACGTAAGGGATAACACTATACTACAAAAAAAAATAAAGATCAGTTGAGAAAAATATCAGATAAAGTAATGGAATGTCAATCCAATAAAGGAAATTAGCAAATATTTAATCTATTGACAAAATGATTTTTTCTCTTCAAAATCAACAAACGGAAACAATAAAAAATATGGCAAAAGTTGACTGTTGTTTTAAAAGAATAATATATATATGCACACTTCGATTCTAAACGAATATATATATCGAATTTTAGCGTAGGTTTACCATTCTCATTTAGAATTTTAGCTTAGGTTTACCATTCTCTTCTATATATCAAGATGATTTATTTACTTTACATTATGAGTGGTTTCAAATAAAAACAAATATTTTCTTAAGAAGACCATATCAATTTCATACGAGGGTGGCAAACTCTAAAAAATCAATTTCATACGAGGGTGGCATACTCTAAAAAATAAGTAAACTTAAGATTTAATGAAGCAACTCCAATGCTGCAATCTCAAAAGGTATTCACTACCTACCTGAGTAGACATAAGGCAAAGATTAAATGCAAAATCATGCCAATCGTTAATGACATGAGGGATGGTGGGGGACTGGGGACATGTGGACCTTCTTTGACATGGGTGACTCCAACAGCAGTGTCAGTGGACATTGAAGTAATCCCATGACATTTCAGATCACAAATTTCAGAACAGATAAGCCGTGAAGATGAGCAAGATGCGCAAAACAAAATTTGAAGGATAGTATCTGTTGATGGGTGAATTACCAGGGAAATAATGGATGGATGTAGCCTCGGTGAAATGCCTTAAGAGTAAGGGCGTGAGGGGTTCAATTGACCAGTTCACCATGATCGACCAACTTCCATGAGTTCAAGAATGTGAACTTAGATGAAGGTGTCATCATATGGTTTCGTTCGATAACTTACAGCTTTGGGGTGTAGATCGAAGCAGTAGGCGTTCTTCTTTCTATATATACCAATCATATGGTTTCGTTCGATAACTTGTAGCTTTGGGGTGTAGATCGAAGGAGTAGGTGTTCTTCTTTCTATCTATACCAATATCTTTACCCGACCTTTGAATATTTTCAGCACCCTCAGGCACTCGACGGTATTCATAGTCGCTCATCTAAAAAAAATGTGTAATGTATGTATTTTCAAGATATTTCTACTACAATAATGATACATGTGTATGATTTTAATTTATATTGTCCTATGTTGCATAACACGGAAACAATGCAAATTCATGGAGGAAAATTCAGTTTACAAATTTACAAAGCTACTGCAAATAGATCTGTCCCACACGCTAACTCCAAATGATATAGTTACAAGGCATGTCCAGGACTGATTCTCAATCTATGGCTTTTGAATTATCCAAATATGTATCATAAATATTTAAATTCATAACATGTATGAGTTTAAAATATACTACTAAAGTGTTGTGTTATATAGAATCGCTCCAGGAGGTTGCCCACCCGTGAGCCCTCTTTCCATCTTCCCATAGCCATGGCCCCAGGAGGGGGCCCCGAGGCTCCCCTCCCCCCCCCTCTCCCTCCTGAGATAGCAGCGTTCAGGAAGCTGGTCGCGGCTAGCAGGAAATGACCTGTCTTAGAGACACAGCAGAAATTTGTAAAAAAACTGGATAACATCCCCTCAATTTCCCTCCCAGCAGAAGAAACATGCAGATTTGCATTGAATTTAGTTGAACAGGTGCTCATTGGATAATTCATGGGCTTATGGCCTTCCCCCCAAAGATGTATACGCATGGGTGCAAAGGAACTGGAGTCCTCTAGTAAAGGAAGGCATCAGAAGCCACCTTGTTGGTAGGGGATTCTTCGTATTCGTCTTTGACAATCCAGAAGACAGGAATCTCATCTTCAGGAATGGACCATATTTTATGGGCCCTCAAGGTCTGTACCTGAACAAATGGTCTCCAGATTTCGATCGGACGCAAGATGTGACTTCGGTTGTTCCAGTCTAGGTGCACCTTCCTCATTTACCCTTGCATTGTTGGAATCTGAAGTCACTAGAATCCATTAGAAACACCCTCGGAAAATACATCGACAAAGCAGACAGAAAGGAACAGTATTCATGTGCAAGAATATGCATCGAAGTTGATCTGGAGGTGGGGCTCTCGGAATCCATTCAACTAAAGGTCGCAGACTGGTCCCACATCCAAGAATTGGACTATTAACAACTTCCATTTAAATGCAAGTATTGCCATGGCTATGGACATTTCTCCTGACACTGCAAAAAGAAGGTCGACGAGGAGGTGGAGATATCGAAAGGTGATCAATGGAAACAGGTCCAGAAAAGTAGCCCCGCCAAAGCATAACAATGGATCCAAAGGGAAAGGGGCACCAGAGGGGTCTGGCACACCTACCTCAGGGAAATCTCTTGGGGAAGGGAGCTCAGCCCCTCCAATCTCAGAGGATTCTAAAAACCCTTTCGAAATCCTCAACAATCCCTTAGAAATATTTGATCCAATGATCGAGGAGATTGAGAAGCAGATCCTTCCTCCCATAGTGGAAAAAAACAATGTTGAGGCAACCCAATCCAGTTCCCCAATTGGAATCTCCTCCTCCCCTTCCTACACAGAAATAATAAAAAAGAAACCTTCAGAAAACTTTGGATCTTCAGAGGATGAGTCTTTCGAGAGACCCTCAAAAAGAGTAGGGAGAAAATCTCACAAAGAAGCAAGAGAAGAAGAAGTGGAGAGGCAAAAAATACAAAGAAGTCAATCCACGATTGAGATGTCCATCGGAAGAAATACCAGAACAAGGCCCCCCAAGGGAGGTCCTACCCACTCCAATCCCAGTAAATAATGTGTATAGTCTCTTGGAATTGCAGAGGCTTGGGGAATCCATTGAAGGCCGAAGCAGTCAAAGACCTACTAAAAATTGACTCTCTCGGTATCCTCTTGCTCCAAGAGACCAAAATTGAAGGGAACTCCCTTCTAGAAATCAACAACCATAAATGGAAGAAAAACGCAGGGAAAGCCATCAGCGTAAGGGGCTCCTCAGGTGGCCTTGCAACCTTGTGGGTGAAGGACAAGTTTCATTTATAAATCTCTTTCGAGACTCAACACTGTGTTTTCACTGAACTTCGACATACTTCAAGTAAGATTTCTTTTTCACTCTTCAATCTTTATGTTCCTGTCCTGTACTCTGAGAAGAAAGATTGTTGGCAATCGTTAGCAGATTTTTTAGAGATCTTCGCTCCTTCGAACATAATTATAGTCGGAGATCTAAACTTAGTATTCGCCCAAAAGAAAAGAGAGGAGGCAATAGTGGCAGGGACCATATGCTCCCATTCGTTCAGGACCTAGTCCATCAGTGGGACCTCCTTGACTTCAATCCTTCGAAAGGTCTCTACACCTAGACAAATAATAGACTTGGGGTTGATCACATCTCAGCTCACTTGGATAGATTCTTAATTCAGAGCTCGTTCCTGCAAGAAAGGAGGATAATCTCTTCCAAGATTCTCCCAAAACTGACTTCAGATCACAAACCTATCCTCTTGAATTTGGAAGAAGAAGAAAATATGGGCCCAATTCCTTTTCGGTTCAACCCTCTGTGGATATATAAGGAGGGTTTTCTTGAAACTGTCCACTCAGCTTGGTCCTCTCCAATTTCAGGGTCTCCGAGCTTTGTGTGGGAGCAGAGATTAAAGGCAACAAAACATGCACTGAAAGCTTGGGTTAAAAATCCCATTAGCACCCCCTTTAGTCTCAGACAAGAGATTTTTCAACAATTATAAGATTTGCAAGTATAAATGGAGTCCAAGGTCATCTTCAACTCAGATTTAGAGAAAGAACAAGCTGCTCAAAGCAAAATTTTCCATGTTTTTCGTCGTGAAGAAGAGTACTGGAGGCTTAAGTCTCGAACCTTGTGGCTAAAAGATGGAGACCGAAACACATCCTACTTTCTTCGGCAGTTCAGAGCCCGCCTCTCCCAAAATCACATTTCTGAAATTGCATCCTCGGATGGATTGATACACAAGGTTTTTTATCAGCTCAAAGCGACAGTAGAAATACAGTTCCAGAGCCTTTACAAGGATGAAGGCTCTGGCTGCGAAGAGATTACCTCAGACTTCCTCTCACACATTCCCTCTCTTGTAAGTAGGGATGAGAATTCAGTCCTCATGAAGCCATTTACTGAAGAAGAAATTTGCAATGTCATCTGGTCCATGGAGCGAGACAAAGCCCTAGGGCCAGATGGTTTCTCAATCCATTTTTATAGAGCTTGTTTGGATATAATCAAGACTGATTTTCTAAGGATGATAAAATCTTTCCAACAAAGAGCCAAAGTGGGAGGCAACACTAACTCCACTTTCCTAGCTTTAATCCCCAAAGAAGTTAATCCGAGCTACTTCGAAAGATTCAGGCCTATCTCACTCTGCAATGCTTCTTAAAAAATTATGTCCAAGCTTCTGGAGACACATTCTCAACAATGTAATACAGGTTCAAGAAGCCATGCACTCCAGTCACCAATGACAGGAGCAAGGGATGTTGATAAAGTTCAACATGGCAAATGCTTTCGATAGGGCAAACCTCTCCTTCCTTTATAAAGTCCTTCACTCTTTTGGTTTTTGCTCTGAATTTATCAATTTGGTCAAAGCTTGTACTGAAAAGCCTTGGATAGCCCCCCTAGTGAATGACAAACCAACAAACTACTTTCAAGCTTCGAGGGGATTAAGGCAAGGTTGCCCTCTTTCCCCCTTCATGTACATCTTGATGGAATATACATTAAGCAGGAAGTTGACTGTTGAAAAGATGATTGGTTCAGTCCCAGGCATTAGACTGATGAAGGGCCTTGATCCAATCAATCATGCCCTCTTTGTAGATGATTCCCTCATGCTGGGCGGAGCTTCCATAAAGATTGCAAAAAAATTCAGCGAAATTCTTCAAAACTTCTGCAATATCTCCGGAGCGCTCATCAAGAAAAGGAAAAGTGCAGTGTATGGGTGGAATGTAGAACAACACACAATTCAAAGAATTTCCCTATACCTAGGGTTCTTAAGCTATGCTTCTTGGGAAAAAATAAAGTATTTAGGACTCCCCTTAACTCTAAGCTCCAACACGTCTTCACTGTGGACAGAAACTATAAGCAAATTCAAAGAAAAAATCTTAGCTTGGGGTGGACAGTGGCTCACCAAAGCTGGGAAACTCACCTTCATAAAATCGGTCTTGTCCTGATTGCCAATCTACCAGGATTCCTTCCTATTTGCACCAAAGGCGATCACGACTCAGATTACAAAGTTGATTAGAGATTTCCTCTGGCATGGAGGTAAAGGAAATCAAAATAAATACCACTTGTTCAATTGGGAAACTGTCAAACCCCCATTTTCTGAAGGTGGCTTACAGGTAAGAGACCCTGAGCTTGCAAATCTGGCATTGGGTGGCAAAATCCTTTGGAACCTTTATGCAAATCACAGACACCCTGTAAGCAAACTCCTAAGGAAAAAATACCTCAATGGTGCCTCTTTGAGAAACCTACAGGCAGAAAGCACTCCCAAAGGCACTCTGATCTGGAATCTCTGTCGTTGTGTATTAGACTCCTTCCAAAAACACCTTTTTCGAATACCAGGGAATGGGAAAAAAAACATGTTGTGGCAAGACAACATTATGGGCAACACACCCCTCAATGCCTCAAACGAACTCAAGGAAATTCGCGTGTGGCTTTCTCAGAGTAGATTCATCAAAGTCGCAGACATCTCTGCGTGGGATGCTTTAGGGAGTTGGTGGACCTAGGACCTCTTGGGCGTTCTAGACCATTTGCATAAGCATAAATCTCTCCTCCTTGTTGCACTGACGGGTTTAGCTCCTGTCCACCTCCTCTTGCCGGATAAATGGGGTTGGGCCAAGTCTGGTTTCTTCTCTATAGCCCAAGGTTATATTTCTCTTCATCCCCCCCAAGCTCCGATCGAGACAACAACCCTCTGGAAGTAGGTCTGGGATCCTCTCGACCTTCCTAAAGTAAATTTCTTCTATTGGGTTTTAATGCACAGGAAAAATTTTACAGGCAAAAATCTGGCAAAAAGAGGCATCGTCAGTCCAAATAGATGCCCCATGTGTTGTAATGCTCTTGAAATGACATATCATCTATTTGTGGACTGTCCTTTTGCCCAAGAAGTATGGAATATCTCCCTTCAAGGCCTCAATGCCACAACTCCGAGTCAGATCTCAATGGTTAATTTATTTTCCTCATGGAAGGTGCGCTACCCTCAAGAGATACAAAGCAGTCCAAATTGGAAAAGAATTTGGTAGGCCATCCCCAAATACATTTGCTGGAAACTATGGTTGGCCAGAAACGATCATATTTTCAACAACACGCTGCCTTCCCCCCCATCAGTAGTTGCGAAAGCAAAAACTCTCCTTCTTGAAACAGTGGCAAACCATTCCTTCAAGAACGAAAATACTCTCCTGCCTACAGAAAAGAAATGAATCGAAACTTTCACCCTCCGAGACAGAAAACAAACCTATGTTCGCCCCTATATCACTCCAGGTTGGCATTTGCGAGACAAGGATGCAGATTGTCAAGTTTGGTGGAGGAGGCAAGGCATAACCTCGATCTTTTTCAATGGAGCCTCCAAAGGAAACCCAGGGAACGCAGGAGCAGGCGGAGTGATTTACTCCTTGGATGGATATCGAAAAGACAACTTCAGTTGGGGTCTTGGCCAGAGAACAAATAACCATGCTGAAATTCTCGAGCTGCTCAAAGCTTGTCAGATAGCGTGGGAAAAAGGCATTAAAGAAATATAAGTTTTTGGAGACTCTAAAATCCTGATTAATATTTTAAATACGAATGATCACTTCAGCAATCCAGTGATCAACAAGACATTGTTAAGGCTTAGACAAGTGTTGCAAGATTTCTCCTCCTCTCGCTTTTTCCACATCCTGCGTGGATCGAACAAGGAAGAAGATGCAATGGCGAATATGGGTTGCCAAATGCCCCTAGGTGCGCTCAACAAAAATGACAAAGCCCCTTTGTGAATTCCCATCGCGTAGATTTGGCTCTACCTCACCTCATATCTTTGTAAGAATGAGAAATGTTGCACTTAGGTTAAGCGAGAAGTTGTTCCCTTGTAATGATGGTTGATTAGGCCTTGGCCCAACCGGTCTCAATTATCAAATAAAATTACCTATTTTAGTTTTTAAAAAATATATATACTACTAAAGTGTGAATACATATTATCTTTATTACAACTTTCTGCATAATCTTGACACATCAAGCTATGCATGTTGGTGACGATTTGGAGGGCATTGGAGTATTCACATTGTTTGAGACCAGTCAGATGATTATTAATTCATTTGGTTCCCATCTTAGATTCAAATGACAATAGTAAACCACCCATCCTAAACAAAATGGTGGGATTGGACACCCCAATGTCTGGGTTGTTTATCAGATTGTATTTCCCAGCCGCTTCGTAGTTGTTCTTTCTGGTCGCAAAGCGATATCAGCATTAGACTAAAACTTTATTTCACTTTTCCTAATGTGTGTGCAGAATTGAAAACAAATTAATAAAACCTAGATGTTCAAGATATATCACTCGGATAGTTGAATGGGTCCCCTTCTATAGCGCATTTCTTCAGGATCAACATCTTACTCCTCTTTGAAGAAGTAACCCCACGTGTATGGGTCTTCCAACGTCATCTCCCACCCGCATGTTCAAACCCATTTACCTTAATCAGTTGTTATCAATATTTCAACACTAAAGAAAGACACAGAGAATGGTTATGAAAATCTAAATCAATATTACCGGTGGTTGCGTGCAAGATCTTTGCAAAGAAAGCAATGACCTCTTTTGTGCATGTCTCGAGGTTAGGGTTACCAAATGCAACGAAAAAACTGTAAATACTTGAAATGGAAATGGAACCATGTTGGTTAGATGAACTGCATTGCAAAGTTGTCCCAAAAACATTTGGAAAGAAACAAATGAAGATTATAAAAGCAATTATATTCATTTATACATAAATTCAAATGCCCATAATCCATGGTTGCAGAGACAAAATTATAAATATTTCTACATTTAAGGAGTGCTCTATTGAGCTAACTAAATGCCAAATATACACAAAAGCATTTCATATATGAGAGCTTAACGTTGAATTACAACTTAGCCATCTTAATGTAAAAGACCTCAAATACAATACCATAAATCAAAAGGTTACCATAAATCAGACTGAAGATTAAGCACACAGACTGCATCGAATGGCTAATATATATTTATTCAATAATGGGTTGAGCTGTGATTGTAGAAGAAAAAGAAAATCAATCGAAACTTACCAGAACTAGCCCCTTATCGAGCATTCCATATGGGTCTATCTAAGAATACCTGAAGGGACAAGACCGTGATATTAACCCCACCTCGGCTATATGGAATTTTACTTTGAGAGACTTAATTTAGATTATTAACTCTAAAATCCAACAACCCAAACTAATCTCACTAAATAAAAAGATAAAAACATATCACGAAATAAAACCAAGAGGATTAGTTTTAAAAAATTATGCAGAATGAGTTTGAAAGAATTGATAAA